>SJYQ01104739.1:72699-108215 GCA_006410935.1 Redunca redunca
ATCATAAATGAAAACTGAAGAATAATCTACTAGAATTTGAAAATACCAAAAGATCCTAAATCTAAATTAAATTGGCCACTCTAAAGTTGTGAATTCAGATAATTAGGTAAATATAGTAACTTGAATCTAACAAAAGATTTTCCCCAAGGGTACAGTTATGTTCCTTTAAAATCTGTCAATAAAAAACAGGAAGTTCAGCCTCTCTTGGGTAATGTGCATTATCCATTCTTTAGAATCAGACATTCTGGGGAAAAAAAATAATAGTAACTAAAAGCCAATTTCCCCTTATTTAAGATGGAGAAAATTAAAACATGCTATATAATAACCCCCACCCATCAACTAAATTATTAAAGTGCAATAATTCCTATATATAAGTAAAAAAACTATTATAGTAGAATATAATATGTTGAAAACATCACTTCCTAATTACTGGACAATTAACTTTGCTGTTGATACACAGTTGCTTTTTAGATTACCATGACCTTCCTTAACTCCAGCACCTTTATACATCAATTATATTTTGATATATAACAATTATATTTGGAATATAACATGAATCTTTCTTCACACACATGAGTTTGGGGGAACATTTTTTTTTTCCTTTAGGAATATTATCTAAGTAACCTTAAACCAAGGAAATGAGCATATTTTGTTATTGAAAGCCAGGAAGCATTGTGGGAAAAGGCTAATGGGAGAACTTGGGCAGAGTGACCCAATAACTCAATGGGCTGCCTCACTGGGAACTTATTTCCCTTTCACTGGAGAGCAGCAAGCCCAAGCTGG
Organism: Redunca redunca; assembly: GCA_006410935.1. Classification (NCBI taxonomy): domain Eukaryota; kingdom Metazoa; phylum Chordata; class Mammalia; order Artiodactyla; family Bovidae; genus Redunca; species Redunca redunca. The sequence continues at coordinate 73,483 of SJYQ01104739.1, forward strand.
ACAACTTTGTGATTGTGATAGCACACGGCCACTGCCATCTCTCTTAGTTTTCTGAAGCTGCAGAAACAAACTGCCACAAGCGTGGTGGCTTAACAAGAAAATATTATTTTCTCACAGTTCTGGAAACCCGGAGTCTGAGATCAAGGTGTCAGCAGGGTGGGTCCTTCTGAGGCTCTACGGAGAATCTGTTCTACTTTCCCTCCCAGTTTCTGGTGTGTGTGCTAAGTCACTTCCGTCACATCCGACTCTTTGCAACCCTAAGGACCGTAGCCCGCCAGGCTCCTCTGTCTGTGGGATTCCCCAGGCAAGGACTCTAGAGTGGGCTGCCATTGCCTTCTCCAGGGGATCTTCCCGACCCAGAAATTGAACCCATATCCCTTAGTCTCCTGCACTGGCAGGCAAGCTCTTTATCACTAGTGCCACCTGGGCAGTTTCTGGTGGCTGTTGGCAACTCTTAGCATCCCTTTACAGACACGGCTGTTCCCTCTCTGCCACTGTCTTTACATTCCCTCCTCCCTTCTCTTCTCTTCAAAGGACAATTGTCATTGGGTTTAGAGCACACCCCAATCCATGAGGACCATATCTTGAATTCCTTCGCTTAATTACAGATTCAAAAACCCTTTTTCCAAATAAACTCAGATTCTTAGATACTGGGTGGATGTATCTCTCTTGAGCAATGGGGGTCACCATTCAATCCACTGTATCCTCTGAGCCTGTATGAAAACATCTCAACTCTGCTAGCCGTCACAGTTACTGGGGCTGGGCAGCCATTGGCCACATGTCTTCAGCCACTGCCTCCATTGCGATTGTCATCTGCTGAATAAAGGGAGGCAACAGAATTCCATTTACATCTTCACTGCAGGCAATTTGATGTAACTTATTCTGTAAGATTTCTTTATGCCACCACAGCCTACATATCTTAAAATGAAAGTCAGGGGCCAAAGAGCTTTCCTAGGAGTAACCCTGTGGCAGGTTAGGATGGAACATGCGTCAATAATTTCTGTGGTTTTTTTTCACTTCCTTGCCTAGAAACTGCTTTTAATGCACCTTCATTAAAGTGCTCTCATAGAAATTATTCTAATTGAGAAGTCTAGTTTGGAGAATAAAACAAGGAGTGATCCAAACAAATGGCATGTTTGATGGCTCACTAGATTTTGCTGTGCATGGGGGTGCTAAGTTGCTTCAGTCGTGTCCGACTCTTTTCAATCCCATGGACTGTAGCCTGCCAGGCCCCTCTGTCCATGGGATTTGCCAGGCAAGAATACTGGAATAGGTTGCCATTTTCTCCTCCAGGGGAACTTTCAGATTCAAGGATCTAACCCACGTCACTTACGTCTCCTGCATTGGCAAGTGGGTTCTTTACCACTAGCGCCAACTGAGAAGCCCCTAGATTTTGTCACTTACAGCTAAGAGTAAAGTTTGAGCACTTAGGCCATAGCCCATCAAGAAATCAAACTAACAAACTTTGACCCAGTTTTTATTTGTGTGAAAAATAAAATTAATTCATGCTGCTTACATATGTGGGCAGATTGGCAGTTTATACAATTTTATAAGCATACATTCATGTTTGCATACCTCTTGGTTACAACTTACAAACACATATTCCTGGATGTTGTTGTCAAAGTGTTTGGTCTTATCAATTGAGTTTGCAGTTCTGCAATTTCCCCACCCCCTCTTCTTTCTTTCCCTCTTTTTTATTTTTTTAAGTAAAGTTTTCTTTCAAGTCCTCTACTGTTACCGTATTTCGGCCATCAAAGTCCCCTCCTAGCCATTTTCATTTACCTTGTGACTCTGACCCTTTGTGAAGCTGAGCATTTTCAGAGTAAACCGATCCTGCGGGTCCCCAAGGATGTTATTCTCATTTATTCACTCAGCCCTTTGAATGGAGCAGCACTCACTTGGCAGCCGTTCAGCAGACCAAGATTCAAAGAGCACACAATCCTTTTTCTTCCAAGGGCCTTTCAAAACCCAGTCCAAGGTTTGTCGAGGAGCTTTAATGGATGTCAGTCATTTAGCATGTTACATTTCATTCATGGCTGCCAGGGAACGTGATGAGTAGAGAAGGAATAAAAGAAAACAGGCAGACAATGGGGCTAAGGGATAATTTTCTGAGGCTTTTGTGACGTGACATTATAGAGGGCATTTTTGAGCTGCCATTACTCATAGTAGAGAGTTAAAATAGAGGAGGTAATAATGTGCTTGTATCTAAAGCCCCACCAAAGCCTCCCAAACAACTTCAGAGCCAGGCTTTCAGGAAACTGGGGATCAGTTTGAAAGGTGGGTGCTGTGGATCTAAGACAGCTGTTTGGTGAGGCCCTACTGTCTCCCCAGGTGGGTGATGGAGGGATGGAGTCCCCTTTGTGCCATCTGCTTGGTCACCTCTGACAGCTGGCTCTCCCTTTCTGAACATCAAAATGTTTGGGGACAGTCTCTGGGGACTGGCAGTAAGACAGGGAAGCTGAGTGACAGTCCCAGGGGGCAGAGAAGGGGGAAAGGAGGCGAGGACTCAGGACTGCATACCTCTGTACCTGCCAACTGGTGTGTCACAGACGGGCTAAAATTACTGGCTATTCAATTATCTGATTAAAGAGAGTCTTTCATTTGAGGCTTTTTAAAAAAATCCAGACTGAAATCTAAACCTTCTAGAAAGTTACCCACCCCCCATCCAATTTTTTTAACCTGGGCATAATCAACATTTGAGGGGGAAATGATAAAAAGGTACAGGGAGAAACACTTTGTTACTGGCTCCAGGCCATAAATTGTTCTGGGATTTTTCTTTCTTTTCTGCTTTTTCTCTTGGGTCTGACAGCCATGTTATGAATTTACTTGAAACTACTGCTATCAGATTTAATCTGACTTACCTTACACACACACACACACACACACACACACACACACACTTACACACTCACCTACCAGGTTGATGGCATTTTTTTTAAATAAGTAGCATCAACTGATTAAAAAAGATACCAGTGTTCCCCCAATGCACTTCGTTTTTTATTAGTTTTACAATTGCATTGAAATCCCTTTAAATTATAGAGCTCATGAATTATGCCTGTGTCAGGCAGCATCAGAACTATGTCTTTATGGCTCTTGGATTCCACAGAGGCTGTTGTGGTTTGAAAATAACAGAACAATGTGCTGCTGCTTCACCAGCCGGTTAATGACTTGCCCCGTGGTTAAAGGCCCCAAACCGCATGGGGCAAGCTGGGCTGAGCCACTCAGGCCAGGGCTGCCCGGCAGAACAGCACAACAATAGAAGAACATTCTGTGTTCATTATCCAATTCGTGCTGAGCTGACTTTTTTGAAACTTTATTAATAATTTCTCCATAGTTTATGCTCTCCTGTTTGTTTTACAAAAAGAAAAGACACTGTAAAGCTGTGGAGTCAGCAAAGAGCCAGGCACAGAAAAAAGTTAAAAGGCCAGACCTAACCCCAAAAAACCTTAAACTCTGGACTGAAGATCAGCTGTGGGTGGTGCGGGGACTCAAAAAAAAAATTGTGCCACTCTGTTAGAAGAAGAAAAACAAGAGAAGGAGCAGGAGGGAGGGAGGAATCAAGAGACAATCTCAACTCCACAGTGTCTGTTTCTCAATTCATAAATACATGACCTGATGACCTGCTCTTCACATAAAACATGAATGCAGGGTTTACACTGAAGAACACAATAGTCACTGAACACATGCCTCCCAGCCTCAGAGAACTGGATAAATATAGATGCTGACAAAAGTACATTTTAGTCTTTTACAATTTTTATTTCATATTGCCATTTTAATCTTTTTAAACATTGTTTCTACTGTACAATCCCCAAGAAAATACACGCATCTGCAGCAGTTATTTGCTGTGATCTAATGTTACACCTCTTCATGGGAAATAGATGGGGAAACAGTGGCAGACTTTGTTTTTTTTGGCTCCAAAATCACTGCATGTGGTGACTGCAGCCGTGAAATTAAAAGATGTTTACTCCTTGGAAGGAAAGTTATGACCAGCCTAGATAGCATATTCAAAAGCAGAGTCATTACTTTGCCAACAAAGGTCCATCTAGTCAAGGCTATGGTTTTTCCAGTATGTATGGATGTGAGAGTTGGACTGTGAAAAAGGCTGAGCGCTGAAGAATTGATGCTTTTGAACTGTGGTGTTGGAGAAGACTCTTGAGAGTCCCTTGGACTGCAAGGAGATCCAACCAGTCCATTCTGAAAGAGATCAGCCCTGGCTGTTCTTTGGAAGGAATGATGCTAAAGCTGAAGCTCCAGTACTTTGGCCACCTCATGTGAAGAGTTGACTCATTGGAAAAGACTCTGATTCTGGGAGGGATTGGGGACAGGAGGAGAAGGGGATGACAGAGGATGAGATGGCTGGATGGCATCACCGACTCGATGGATGAGTTTGAGTGAACTCCGGGAGTTGGTGATGGACAGGGAGGCCTGGCGTGCTGCAATTCATGAGGTTGCAAGGAGTCGGACATGACTGAGCGACTGAACTGAACTGAACTGAACTCCTTGGAAGGAAAGTTATGACCAACCTAGACAGCATATTAAAAAGCAGAGACATTACTTTGCCAACAAAGATCCGTCTAGTCAAGGCTATGGTTTTTCCACTGGTCATGTATGGATGTGAGAGATGGACTACAAAGAAAGCTGAGCACCAAATAATTGATGCTTTTGAACTGTGGTGTTGGAGAAGACTCTTGAGAGTCCCTTGGACTGCAAGGAGATCCAACCAGTCCATCCTAAAGGAGATCAGTCCTGGGTGTTCATTAGAAGGACTGATATTGAAGCTGAAACTCCAATACTTTGGCTACCTCATGTGAAGAGCTGACTTATTGGAAAAGACCTTGATGCTGGGAAAGATTGAGGGCAGGAGGAGAAGGGGGCAACAGAGGATGAGATGACTGGATGGCATCACCAACTTGATGGACATGGGTTTGGGTAGACTCCGGAAGTTGGTGATGGACAGGGAAGCCTGGTGTGCTGTGGTTCATGGGGTTGCAAAGAGTCGGACACGACTGAGAGACTGAACTGAACTCTCCCTGCAAAGGAATAAAATTATTCTGAGTGGGTTATCACCAAAACGAAGAAGGACTTTCATTACTAAAGAAAAAATTTTGCCTGAGACCCTATGTTTCTTAGAGGAAGTAACCAAAAAATATTGCCATAGATTCTACCTTGATTCCAAAGGACTTTGCAGCCCTGACCAGCTTATTTTACTGCTCTGACAAGTGGGCACACAAACCTGCCCACAACCCCAGCAGCCAGCAACTGGCTATTATTGTCTCAGCATGTGGGTGACCATTTTAATTGTCAGAAAAGTATTTTATTGAGCCCAAACTTACCACCCTGTGACTAACCCCATTCATCTTTAGTTCTGGAACTCTGCTGAAAAATCAACCTCTTCTTCTGTAGAACAGACTTTGAAATTTTAATGCAACTTGTCATTTTTCAGGTTAAATGAACACATTCCTCCAGATATTTCTTATATGATATGGTTTCCAGACACTTTACCATCCTTCCTTTGAACACAGTCCAGTTTGCTGTCAGCTTCTCCCTAAAATGTGGTGTCCAGGACTCCATACAGCACTTCCTGTGTGCCTGGCAGTGAAAGAGGTTAGACTAATAATTCCCTTGATGTGTACACTATGTTGCAATTAATAGAGGATATGACTGAGTTTGGTGTTTAGCATAAAGCCACACTCTTGGGTTACATGAACTTGTGTTAAAACCTAAAATATTTTTACACTTATTACCAAATTTTACACTTATTACCAAATCAGATTTTCATCATTGTAAACCCAGAGATTGATGATCTGAATTTAAATGTAAGTTTTTTGTCCTTTATACTGTTACATTTCAGCTTCTTTGTTCTTAAAAATCTTCCTTATAAAATACTGTTGGCACATTTCTTTTTGCTTTCCAAGTCATTAGCTCATCCTTTTCATTTTGTATCACTTGCAATTTTGATAAAACTTCCTTCTTTGCCCAAGGCACTGAACAAAGAAAAGAGTGAGTGCCATTACAGATGAAGGATTCAATGAAGTACCTGATACCTAGTATTCAAAAAAAGTTAGTTATTCTCTTTAAAACTCTTCAGAGTCCTTCCTCTGATAAGTATCAATTCCCTCTCTCATGACCATAACTAATACAGGCTTAAAAAAAAATAGCAGAAAAGCAGAAATATTAGAGAGGAAAGAGAACAACCAGAATATGAAAACAAAGATGCAATAAATTAATTTACCCTTAGGACAGCCACATGGACGCTCCCATGGTCAGTTCTACCTTCTGCCCTCAGGGTTCCCTCTGAGATGTGTGTCCATATGCTCCTGATTTTCCAACTCCCCAACACAATATATAAAGCAAGAATGAGTAAATGATTTCAAGTGTAAGTCCAAGGTTTTGCATTTTATTTTAATAAAAAAGTGTTCTCATCATGTCTGTATTAGTAAAATGGAGGTCCAAAAGGAGGGGTCTGAGAATTACAGGTATCCTCCACTCTTCAGAAGTTCTCTTTAGACTACTTCACTTTCACAAAGAAAAGATAGTGTTGGTTGCTCAGTCATGTCCATCTCTTTGCTACCCCAGGGACTGTAGTCTTCGGGCTCCTCTATCCATGGAATTCTCCAGGCAAGCATACTGAAGTTGGTTGCCATTACCTTCTTCAGGGGATCTTCCTGACCCAGGGATCAGACCCAGGTCTCCTACATTGCAGGCAGATTCTTTACTGTCTGATCCACCAGGGAAGCCCCACTTTCACAAAAGACCTACATTAATACCTATCTTCACTAACTAAAAGAAATACAAAGAAGATTTTCGCTTTTATGAAAAAAAGTGAAAACAGTGGTCAGTTTGTTTTGCCCCAAGCTGTTACAGAGGCCTCAACAGTGACTCTCCCAAGTTCCTTCCCTGGGAACTACCCCTAGCATCTCAGCGTCAAGCCACCATAGCTTTGAACTGTGTCTAGGAGGCTCTCTGCTTTATCTTGATTTATTTTGTGCATGCTTTAGCAAGATGGGTCTTAAGGTAATTGCTCCTTCACTTTCGTTTTATGGAAGGGTTCAACTCAGCTATTTACTTTTGGATAGTGGAGAAACCTGTGTTTATTTATGCTTTAGGTAAATAACTATTCTTATTATGGTGTGACAACAAACTACAGGATATTTCCTGCTTCTTAAGCATTTACTTGAAACAAATTCCCTTCAATGCAATATCCCAAGTTTGGTACCATACATTTTGGAAAATATTATCAAAACAAATGAAACAACGGTACTGAAAATGGTAAATGCTATAAAATTTTTANTCTTCAGTGTATCTGCTTTTATTTTTTTGTTTATATACAACATATATAAATTGGCTTGATAATTCATTTCTGGTATGCATTAAATAAATCCAAATAAAGGAGGGTTTTATAAATCAATGTACTATCTTTTCTTATCTATGTTCCCTAATTGCTGTATATGTTGTGGAGAAAGGCAAAGATAATAATCATTTTGTGGAAATTATAATTTGTAATATAGAGGGAATATAGGTTTTATATTTTTAAACTTTAGGCCTCTTTTAAAAAGTCAAACATTATATACCAGAACTAATTTAATAAGCACCCTAGAAGCAAATTGAAAAAGTAGATATTTGCTAATATGCATCCAAAAATAAATATAAGACACTTCTACCAATTTCTTGTATTTTTTTTCCACTGTTTTAAGGTACTCAAGAAACTGATTTTTCAGAGACTAATCTTCTATCTATAGCCATGTTTTCCATGTGAAAATAATTTTTATATGGAAAAAGAAAGTTTAATTATGTAACATTTTAATTCATCAAAGTGGCATCTTGGCTTGTTAAAACATACACAGGTCTGTATGCACCATCATGTTAAAGATTAGTAAAAATACAGGGCCAAGATATTTTTAAGAAGTCCCACAGCTGAAAGATATTGTAGAAAGGGCTCTTAATCATATCATGGGCCCTTTTACTTATGTCATGGTGGAATTTCCACTTTTTTCAACTATCTTAAGCAAGGCATGTACCTATTCTCCATGTACATCTACTGTTGAAGACAAGCTAGGTTCCCTGCTGCCACTGGAAGTTCACTAATCCTGAACCACTGCCTTATTCCCCCACCCTGGGGGCTCTTGCAGTTGCTGAGGCTTCAGTAATGACAGTGAGTGGAAAACAGGAGTCTTCATGGACCCAGGTCCTTCACCTCCATGATGATACCCTTCTAGGCCACCTTGGAGATAAAACACATGAGGTCCCTTTACTTAACTGTCATCTGCCATCACCTAATGTTTTTTGTGACTCTAGTTGATTCTTTTAATGTTAGCAGACACTAGATGCTTTTAATATTGCCTGGAAAATTCCATAGACACTGGAGCCTGATGGGCTCAGTTCATGGGTTCCCAAAGAGTTGGACAGGACTGAGCAACTAACAAACTCCCAATGATGGCTGGGAAAACTAAGAAAGAAATGTTTCCCAGTGAAAACACCTGACAAAAAAAGAATATTTTAGGTAGATGTCATTGCACTAGGGGACTGTTTTGATTTTGTAAACTCTTTAAGGGAACAGAGGTACCAGCCTTTGTTAGAACTGCTTCTATAAATCTGTTTTAGTCTCAGTGATAGTTATTTTTCTCTTGATTCCTATGTAAATACAATCCTTAGAGAATTAATTATTTATGTTTTGCTTTATGAGGATAAAAGGATTATTTTTACATGACTTGACTTTTACTAATTCCTATACTCTAATTCTAACATCTGTTAATCTAGAATTCAAAAATCTCTATTATCCTTGTAAATGATTCCCACTTGCTTTTTATACTTTTATTCATTCGAATATTCCCTTATTTTCATCTGATAAAAAATTATCGACCCACCCACTTTCAAAAATAAAATAAATAGATTACTTTCTGAGACTCTACAGAACACAGAAGTGAATATTTTAATTTATTACTGAAAATTCCATAATAAAGGTAAAAGGTGTATGTTCCCATTATAGAATAGGATATTGTGGTTTTCTGAGATTGCACAGCTAAAAGTTATGGTGCTAAGAGAGCAAGTGCCATGCTGTTTAGAGTAATATTGATCCCCTTCTATGTTTCCTTCCCTCAAACCAGCCTCTCAAAACTCCAGTATGAGCCCCTATTTAAAATCAGCCTTCCTTTAGTGCATAGAGAAGCCTAGTTCCATAGTCACAGTTCCCAGTGATCAGCCAGCCTCTACAGGAGAAATGCTCATACTTTCCACTGATGTTCCCATGGGTGTGTGTGTGTGTGTGTGTGTGTGTGCACGTGTACACACACACAAACACTCATGTGAAAAAGAGGGAGAGAGAACTTGTTTCTATATAATTCACGTGTATTGGCAGGAATTCAAAAAGCACCAAAAAAGATGGGGAAAGACCTCTTTTTCTCTATTGCCAGAGGGAAAAAATCATCCATGTTACCTTTAAGCCTGTATGAACATTACATGTTAAACTCACCCTGCCCTTTTTCTAACATGCATTCCATTAGGCCATCTTAAAATTTATTCTAACTACAGCACTATATTTTGAGGCATTATTGTGTATTTGTAATTAAAGGGTTTACTGCTTTGGCAATTATAGGGAGAATTTGAGCAAAAACCTATATTCTACAGAACACACAAATTATAGTAGTAACCACTTGTACATTGATTTAATCTGGACCTCAAGAACAGCAACAGACTTTAAAATATCAACCTTTTATTTGCATAGTAAGGAAGACCAAATATGCACTGTATACAATAAAATCTGAGAAGATGTTAGTATAATGTTGGCAAACTATAGCTATGATAGTGACAGGATATAGCTACTATTTGTAAGAATAGGTTCTATATTCTTTTAATTCTTTTATTTTTATTGGGTTCTATGCAGCTTATCATCAGCAGAATATCAGTAAATGGTAAGAAAATGACATCTTGCCATATAATAAAGTGTCATTCTAAATTCTACTCATTGCTAGATGGAATTCTTTCACACTGGAAAGCATTTAATAGCATCTCTTTGATCTGTGTGTAAGAAAACATGGCATTGAGTAGCTCATCCAAGAAAACATAAATAACAAGTATCTGAGCCAGACATAAACCAGGACTTCTGATTTCAAATCCTGAGTGCTTTCCTACTGCTGCTGCTGCTGCTGCTAAGTCACTTCAGTCGTGTCCGACTCTGTGCGACCCCATAGACGGCAGCCCACCAGGCTCCCCCGTCCCTGGGATTCTCCAGGCAAGAAGTGGGTTGCCATTTCCTTCTCCAATGCAGGAAAGTAAAAAGTGAAAGTGAAGTCACTCAGTCATGTCCAGCTCTTAGCAACCCCATGGACTGCAGCCCACCAGGCTCCTCCGTCCATGGGATTTTCCAGGCAAGAGTAGGCTCATGTAAAACTTCAAGACACACATTTCAAACAGGATATGCAATTTGGAAAATTTACTTTGAATTATAACCTTATGCTCTGATTATTTTCCATCAGTATTTATCTTTGTATGTTTGTTCCGAGGGTTGCCTCCTTTGGATCACTGTTATCTGATTTTTCTAAGCATTCCTGTGTCTTTCACTCTATCTCCATAAAGCCTTTCCACTTGTAGACCTTATCTCTACTTTTATTTTATTCTAAGATTTTTTTTTCTTTTTTGCTTTTCAGAAAATTTAAAGTAACCTGACTTTATTATCAAGAACTTGGATGCTTCTTACATATTCCAGTTACTTATAGTTATCTTTGAACTTGATTTTCTCCTTATAATTTTTATCAAGTTACCTAAGCCCTTTCATCCTTGTGACTATCTGTTCTGAAATTTTCTTGTAGGCTGTGAGAATCCTGTAGACAAAAAAAAAAAAAAAGGCGGGGGGTGGGGATGAGTGTGGTTAGGATAAACAAGACTCTGGCGTGTAATCAATAACATTCCGTGGATAAGCAGAATTTCCGATTGTTATATCAGTTTTAAACCAAGCTATGTGTTGCCCAGTTCTGGAAGTTTCATTCTTCCAACATGTTTGAACTATTCTCTGGCACAGAAATAAGTGCTTTGAGATCAGAACAAAAACCAGCAGAATTTATGGTGTGGTAGTCTCAGATCCCCAGAGATTCTGACAGAGACACACAGCACTTAAAAGGCAAAGGATTTGCTCCACTGGATGTATTAAGGCTTATATATATTAGCATGCAAAGATAGCCAGTATTTTAGATTTTGATACTTTAGCTATTTCAGAATTAGAAATAGTGATGAATTTTGAAAGAGACAAAGCCAAGTTCAAATTCTATTAACACCAGAGCCATTGCTTACTAGCCGTGTATCCTTAAAGCTTTGTTTAACTTTCTGAGACTCATCTGTAAACATTCAAGGATTGTTTTGACAAAATAATGTATACAAAGTGCCAGCATGTAATAGGTTCCCAGTGAGTGAGATGATGATGATGATGGTGACAATGACAATGACAATGATGATGTTACTGAGATCTCTCATTGATTAAAGGAGGAGGGAGAGAAAACCAAGCTTTGGGGTATATCTTAATAGCATATATGATTAATGTAAAATAACTTCTAACTGAAAGTTGTAATGGGAAACAATTTAGAAATGAGATTGGTGTTAGAGTAAATAGTTTTTTAGGAAAATAAGAGAAATTTACTCTTAAAAGAAGATCCCAAGCATGAATATGATAAACCTATGAATATGTATACTTGGCTTTGATGTAATAAATAATTTTAAAAAGCAATTTATGGAACTTTACTGAAATTTATTAGTTTGTTAAAATGTTTTCCCCAAAGTCTTCCATTTTGTAGTATATGATTTAAAAAATATAAAATCTCTTTTTTTAATAATTCACCATTTGAAGTAAATGGGAATTAAGCGGAGTTTGAAGCAATTTGAATTTACTTCACAATGCAGTTTCCAGAGAGTTATTTGTCAAGTTTCATCCTACCATGTCTTATTGTCTTGATGAGTTTAAATAGCAGATACTCCAAGGAGAATCTGAGTTCTTGTAAGAAAAGACATTCATATCCTCCACGTTATGGTCCATACATAGAAATGTTTATCCTCAGAGACAATTTTAGAATAAACAAAAAATCAGACTAAGGCAAGCAGGACAACAAGCTCTTATGGGAGACCAAATCAGTGAAACTCTTTGGCAAAACTTTTTTAGACTTTTTAGTTATCAAAGCAAAGTTCTCGAGTGTTTCAGTGGGTCCCTTGTTTTGTTTATTTTGCTTAGCTAAAAGCCAGAGGTAACCCTACCAGAAGCCACGCATCTCCCTATGTGCTAGGTGCCTCACTCACGTTCCAGGGAAGAAGGGCCCTGGACCAGAGTCAGGGCTGGGGGTGGGGACCTCTTGTACCCCTCCTTGATTCGACTTAGAATGGCTATGCCCAAGGCTGACACTGAGAAGAATGACAGATGATCCGTTCTGTTTGCTAAACCTAATGCTGTTATTCCTGTTATCCTATATTTTTAATTTTAAAAGTTTTAAAATAATTATTCAAATCCAACGACATATTCCTAAAACCGGAAGTAGTGGATCTTTTAATACAAACTGCAGCAAAGAGATCTATCCTATCTCCTTCACATGGGTCTTAAGTGTTGAATAGCAGCCTCCAAATTATTATTTCCTCTGTCCCCACACACTTCTCTCTCTTGGTGTACTGCCCAGGTAGTCAGCCAGTACTAACTATCTGGTAACATGCCTTGTCGGGCCATGTAGAATAATATTTTCTTCCAAGCCTTGTAATCTTGCTCATGTACATCTAAAGCTCCACCTCCAGCACATCTTGTCTCTTGGGAAAGCCACAGAGCCTCCGTGGCCAAGAGGCTTCTCCAAACCAAGATGAAGACAATGTGAAATTTCTATTTGCTTATTGCCCACTGAACATATTCACACATTCCAGAAATTCTGCAGAAAATGTAAAGATGAAGTTTCCTCTGAATTACAAGCCAAATGTCTCCTCAAAGCTAATTTTCCTGGGTTGTTATGTTACATATGTTTGTAAAGACTGTGTTATGGGAATTAATTTATACATACCTCTGCTATCAAATTCAGTAGGTGTTTTATTTCTTATGTGAACAAATGCAGAACTTTACATTTATTTGCATATTCTCTGCTCGGTATCTTGGTTTTACACATATATTGAATTCTCGTCTTTATATTTAGCTCTACACTCAGTCTTATTTTAGAGATGAAAACGGAAGTCCAGAAAAATAAGTTATCACATTAAAATTATGGTTTTGATTAGATGCTAGGAATGATGCTTTAAATGTGATCTTTGAAGATGTCTCACCCTGAAACTGTTTGGTTTTGTTTTTTCTTCTTTTTGTTCAATTGCCAGTGATTTCTTGTAAGTGATACACAGGTAAAGGTCATGTTATTTGGGTTACTGAGTTCTTGAGGGAAAGGTGGCAGATGGAAAAATACTGTGTTGTTTTGGTCTTCATAGGCCAGCTGCAGAGTGAAAAAGGAGAAGGGAAAATTACTATTATCCTGACATGCAAATCAGTATTTGGTAATGTTTTGGTTCTATTGTGGGCTTCCCAGGTGGCACTAGTCTTAAAGAACCCACCTGCCAAACCAAGAGACAAGAGATACGAACCCACTGCAGTATTCTTGTCAGAGAATCCCATGGACAGAGGAGCCTAGCGGGTTACAGTCCAGGGGCGACAAAGAGCCAGACACCACTGAAGAGAATTAGTGCACACACGTGGTTCTACTGTACAGAATTCAGGGGACACTGAGCATCTCGTGTACTGTTCCAACTAACTTGGTAGCTTCCTCATCTTTGCTCAACTGTTCTCTTTACCTCATTTACAGATTTATTTGTAAAATTATTAATATGTGAGTTTATTTGCATATTCTCTTCTCAGTACCTTTATGCAAAGTATACCCCACCCTGTGACTTAGAGTACTCTGGGACAGATCTCCCAGCCCATCACATTTGTATGAACAGAATCACATTTATCATCCTGCAGCAAATACAGCTTAAAAGAACACATTCTTCATTTCGGTGATTGGTGGTGGTTTAGTCGTTAAGCCGTGTCGGACTCTTGAGACCCTATAGACTATAGCCTGCCAAGCTCATCTGTCCATGGGATTTTCCAGGCAAGAATACTGGAATGGGTTGCCATTTCCTTCTCCAGGGAGTCTTCCCAACCCAGGAATTGAACCCAGATCTCTTGCACTGCAGGCAGATTCTTTACTGACTGAGCTAGGAGGGAAGACCAGAGGTGTGATTAACATTTTCTTAATTTACTAACGTAATAAATCAAGATGTCCATACCACTGAATGTCTTCTGGTGCAGAGCACACGTTTTTGCTTCCTTTTTCTTTCAATTCCTGCAAATTTTAGCTATCTATAATTTTTTTTGCCCCCGTTCAATTCAACAAATATAAACGCCACATTTCCCAGATGAACGTATGTAAATCACATTCACGATGCTCTCAAACACCAGTATCACAGGCCTCCAGGCAGTGAAGTAGACAGTAAAAGGCTGGTTTTATTTCTCTCCTGGTGGAAGCCTGTGTGAAGCCATAGGACTCCTTATCCCATCCTCCTTCAGCTTCCGGGAATACAAGGATAGCTGAGCTTACTGCAGCATGCTGATGGCTGGACCTGAGTTGCAGGGAACAGAGGTCTGGGGGAAGAGACGGGAAAGGTCCGTGAATTGCCTTCCTGTCCTGCTGTCACCCTAACTTTTAAGGAAAAGTCCTTTGCAGTCAGTTTCCTAGGCATTGCTTAATTTCTCCTCCCAGTTTAAATGGTTCTTGGGTCAGTAACTGACCATCCCTGCACAAAACAGGATTGAGAAATCACCTTCTGAGAGCCAGGCTAGACAAGGCTCCATATCCATGGTGCTCTCCTGAAGCAGTGGACACAGGGAGAAGGACAGGAAACATTAGGTTGCTAGTCCCAGGCCGCTAAGACCATCTTGGCTTCCGCATATCTTGAGAATCAGAAAATCTGCATAGTTTTTTATTGAGTAAAGGAATTCACAAGGTTACCAATAAAATAAGTATAATTTTTCTATTTTCCAGGTGTCTACAGAAAAGTAAAAATTATCCATTTCTGTGACCAAAATATGTAAATGGCATCTGATGTCCGACTTCCTTATTTTTATGCAAGTTTTAATTCAGAAGCTCGACTTGTCTGAAAGGATTTTAAGGCCAAAACAATACAGCAGTTTCAGCCCTCTGACATAGTGTTTGTAACCAGAGAAATCAGCAAAGCCAGAAGCTTTCTGCTCTGAGCACTTTTGTTTCTCCTCTTTTGTTTTATTAACCTCTCCACAGCTGGTGCAGTTGAAAACACTCTTTCATCACATGCTTAGCAGAAGTTCAAGTGTAGCTGAGAATGCAGCCAAGAATCTGTCTGCTGGACTCACTCTCAGAATGTCATGTTTCACTTCTAACCTAACTCCTATCTGATACAGCTGACGGAAACAGACAAAGAAAATCCATAACAGGAAAAGCTCTCCCTGGATCCTCTCAAAGTGATTATTCCCAAGGAATAATCGAGGACAAGTTATGTCTAGCAAAGTAGTAATATTTTCACATTCGTATATGAATTCAAAATTCACAGGGTTTTTTGCTTGTCCACACTTTTATTGCTGTAGTAAATAAATAATCTACAAATCATAGAGCTACTGGATTATGAAACAATAATATAGTTTTGTCTGATACTACTTAGGATTTACAGAGCAAAATAAAAATTAAAGTAGACGAGATCGGGCGCGTTCAAAGTAAACTAAAGTTAAAATAAAAATTAAAAAAAAAATTAAAGTAGAATAAAAAGTTTATCAGATTTCTTTCCTGCTTTATTTTAATAAAGTACTTTATATTCCTAATCTTTGCCCTTAACATCTTTTTTTTAAATAATCTAGTGAGTATTCATGATGATTGGTTAATATTTAGGTAGATACGTTTATTTGTTATTGCTGCAGGGTGGTTATACTGGCTGATAGAATGTTTTCTATAAAATGCGATGAGTACTCAAGTTCCTTTTCTTGGAAAAAGGATACATTTTCAGCAGCATTTCCCAAACTGCATGATTCAGGTAAAAAAATTTGGAAGTGTTTTACCTTCTTCTCGTATGCCTTCATAGCTTTTAAAATATTTCCATTTTAGTGAATCATTGATGGGATCATCTCCCAAATGTAGGTACTTATACTTCTTCTACTGTGCTATTCACAAATACAATGATGGAAATTAAATATCTCCTAATACTTGAAAAATGGTGATACCAAAGTGATGCCAAAGTGTATATCTGGTTTATTCATTCAATCAAAAGATAAATATTTATTAAGAGGCCAGTGTGTGCTCAGTACTGTTGTAGGTGGTCCTGGGGATACTGTCATGAACATGGGAGATAATCCAAGTGGGGAGAGTGAGACAGAAACTAAAAATACAAACACAATTGGTAGCAAAGAATTCCAGGCAGAGAACAAAAATAGGGTGGTGAGAGAGAACAAATGGCAAAGCTCCTTAACGTTGAGTGGTCAGAAGAGTTGCCCTCTAAAAGAGTGCAATTACAACTCAGTTCTCCCCCAAGGTCAGAAAAAGACAGTCATGTGAGGATTCCAGAAGAAATATCTAGTTCAAAGACTTTGAGTAGAGGAATCCAAAAAGATCTGAAAGGCTGAAAAGTTTGGTTTTTGTTGTAAGGGTAATGGAAAGCCCTTTAGGGGATTCCAAACAGGGGAATAACACTATTTGATTATTGCATTTAAATCATCACTTGAGAAATTAGGCAGATAGTGAAAACAAAGAGGCCCTGGGAGCAATGATGGTAGCCTAGACTAAGAGGTAGTTGACATTTGACTGTCACACACAGATAAAGTCATTATATAAAGGTCAGTTATTAAAATATAGAAATACTTCCCTAAGGGTTAATAAGTAGCCTTTATCCTGTGTCCCTTGAATGCTGCCACCTTCGTGCCCCAGCCTTCCTATCTTCTCTCTCAGGACCTCCAAACTGCCTCATGATGCAGTAATGAAAGAATGAAGATACAGCATAGAGGGGAATTTATAGGACTTCAGTATCCCAGCTAATGGTCCAAACCCTTGCCATATATATTGTTAAATATTTTGAATGTCACTGCTTGTGTAGGAATGGAAATGTTCATTTCACAGATATTCGTTGAGCATCTATGAAATAACAGATATTCTCCTAGGCCCTAGGAATGCTAGCCCTACATGAAATAACCAAAATGCTTGTACTGTAAAGAAGTTGACAGATTCTGGTTATGTTTTAGAAATAAAGTCATCAGGATCTGCCAATGGACTTGATGTGGGGGAAAGAAAAGGAGAGAAATTTTCCTAAGTCTGCTCCCCAAGCAACTGGTAGATGATGGTGCTATTTATCTCGATCGGGAAAGTGAGAAGGAAGAGGTTTATGACGAAAAACCTTTCTCATGCTCCAGAGCAGATCTAAATTCACAGAAACATATGGAAAAGCCAATGAGAAATCTTTGAAAAGAACACTGAGTCACTTATTCAGCTATCAGCAAATTCTTTATCTAGAAACCTGGAACACTAACATCTACCACATATACATACTTCAGACAGTTGTGACAATGATCCAACATGTTAAAAGATATGAAGTTTTTGTTGTCTCTATAAAACTGTAGGTCATTATCACTAAAACACCATTAAGAACTTCACACAGATTTCCAAGAACTGTCCATCTTGGTTTTTCAATTCTCTCCCTAGATAGGAATATAAAGACGCCAAGGAAGAACGTGGAAATGCTGGTAGGTATCAGCAATGAAAAGCTCCTAAAAGTTAAGAGATTGTGTAGGGATGGTCTGTATATTAATTTTTTGCCATTTCAGGGGTGCTTTCTCAATGAATCATTTTCCTAGCATTATTGAAAAACTACCAATTTTGATGTCATTTTATATTAGATAAATAGTATCCATTGCTATTAAACTATCTTATCTAATTATAAAAATCAAGATAAGGAAGAATAAGGAGTAATGTAATTCACATGCTTCATTCATGCTTTGCACATTTTGGATCTGCATCTGCAAGACATGGGTCATCTATGCACTACTTACCTTCTGGAGTTGTGGAAAGAATCATATGGAACAGTGCATGTGAGCACGCTCTTCGAATGTTTGTTGTTATTACACCAACAGGACATATAGCATATAGTGGAAAAAAACTATTGCAGGCTACAAAGAGTTGGTTATTTGTTTAATATCTTCTTACTTTACCCCATGGAAACCGCAGCATCTTGTATTTATTCCAAAGCATTTACCATCCTTCCGTGGATTAAATGAATTATTATTGAAGACAGCAGATGACAAGAATATCATGTGTCTAATTTACTGTACCTAGAGGCTTAAGTTCAAAGCTTTGGCACAATTCCTAAGGTACTTTACACCCTCCACACCAAACCAAACAACCCTTAAAAATTTCAGTAGTTCAAATTCTCTGCCAATATTTCTCAGCTGATGCTTTTTCTGTCTCTTTAAGAAATGAACCACTTAACTTTCTGAAGCTTTATAAAAATTAGACAACATGCTATTGTAGTGATTAAAAACATGAGAAATGGAGTCAAGGTTATTGGGGGTCAGAAATCTGATCATGTGACTGACCTTAGACAAGTTACTTAAGCAATTTTGTGCCCATGCAAGATGGGAAAATTGATAATACCCATTTCTAGGGTTGTCTTGAGGAATAAATAAGTTACTAGATGTAAAATTCTTAGAACAGCATTTGGCCATAGTATAAATTCAATGAATGTTAGATATTATTATGCTTTCAGAATATGCCATGGAATCTGAAAAACTGGGGTAGAAATATTCATGTAACTATATCCTAATACTAGTGTCTATAAAAATATTATAAATGATCTTTGTCACTAAATCAGTCAAAATCTAGAGCTTGATTTAAAAGTTGATGTATAAAATTCACTGATGAAAAAAACACTTGTGAAATGCTCACCATGTACCAGGGACTGTGATGACCCAGGGAGTATAAATGCAAACATGTGCAAACCCTTCCTCAAGTAATTCATACTGTGGTGAGAAGATCTGCTCAGAAGTGAGTGAGGACATCATTTGTTGATGCCCACCTGGTTCCAAACTTGGGTACATAACAACACAATGTGAAAGGTGCTAGAACAGAGAAAAGCACACAGTGTTGTGGAATTGTGAGCAGGTTGCAGAGCTGGGAGGAGCCTTTCTACAGGACCCTGAAAGAAGGAGGAGCTTGAAACTGACCTACGATAGCAGACAAAATAGATCAGAAAGCACTTCTAAGAAGATATGATTCTAGATGTGAATTTTAAAGGATAAGAAGGAGCTAATTAGGTAGACGAAATTGGTGAAGAAGGGATAGGTATTTCCAGGTGCATAAACAAGTATATACATAGAAATATAAGATAGCAGGACCTAATCTGAGAATCTGTGTAATTAAATGTAGCCAAAATGAAGAGTGTATTCTTCATTTCTTCAAGAGTGTATTCTGGAGGCATGGAAGAAGTTGAGAATAGAGAGTTTCTCAAGGGTCCAACCATGGAGAGTGGATTATATGAAGACTGGACGTGGGATCTTTATGCTGAAGGTAATGGTGTGCCTTTGAAGGGTTTGAGTAAAGGAACATTGAAATCAGATGTGTTTTCAAAATATCTCACAGCATCCCCATTCCACCCTTCCATTTCTATTTCTTTTTCCCTGCTCTATTCTCCTCCATAATGCTTGTCACCATGTGACATATTATGTGATTTGTGGGTTGTGGGCTTCCCTGGTGGCTCAGATGGTAAAGAATCTGCCTGCAATGCAAGAGACCCAGGTTTGATCCCTGGGTCAGGAAGATCCCCTGGAGAGGGGAATGGCTCTCCACTGCAGTATTCTTGCCTGGAGAATCCCATGGGCAGAGGACCTGATGAACCACAATCCACGAGGTCACAAAGAGTCAGACACTGAGCAACTAACACTTTCACTTTTCCTTTCTTTCAGTCCCTCCTTGCCATAATGCAAGTTCCATAAAAACAGATAGGTAAGTTCTTGTCTTGCCTTAAACATTCATTAAATAAATAGCAGATGGAGAAAACTTATACAACCTTTCACTTTTAGACTCACACATTTACTCGGTTGCCTCTTCTCTTGGGGGCAACTTCTCTTGGTGGAGTAGCCAAAATGCTTTAAAGATGAGGATTAAAATTTTAATAGATTCTCCTGGTAACTTCTTTCAATTGGCATGAAGGAAAGTCACTTAAATTCCACTGATTCATTCTGATTTCTTTTTCAATAAAAGAGGCTTAGTGTCTAGAATTATGAAAAATAAATGTCAAAGTCCAAGTGCTTTTATAAACAGGTAGAAATAGCACAACAGAATAGCTTTATTTGACAACATTTTCTCTACCCATGCTAATAATATTTATGAAGGCTTATTATTTCTATGATCTTTTTTTTTTACTTAAATGAGTTTATGAAGAAATGTAACACACTGAATGTTGAATTCACACCTTACAATAAGAATGCTTTAATGGTCTATAACTCCATAAATTTATATTAAATTCCTTAAAATAGATAGATATTTGAATATTCAAATAATTATTTAATTACACTTAATAAAGTTTTAACTTGGGCAATTCAGGGGGTCCAAATAAGACCCACCAAGTTTTCCAAAATTAAACAAATGCTCACTTGTTTCATCCTGTGTCCTTACAAGTTGGAAAATAGTTCAGTGGGGTTTCACAGTGCATCACAGGTCCAAGTTGCATTGGGACCTCTACTTACTTCCTGCCTTTGATCACCACTCTTATCCCCTGACTCATTTTGAGTAGGAAAGTTCCATGCTTGATTCTGTCAACCCACATCCCACAGTCCTAAAAGCACAGGATGTAATTACCCCTTACCAGCTCCAGAGCATTTTATTCTGCTCATGTCTCTCACTCTTTGACAGCTTCCAAGACCCTCTCTTTGGTTGTGTCCTTTGAAAGAAGCCAGCTGGGCCCTCTCTGACCGCCACATTGACAGACCCTGGTGTCCACTGTGCCTGGACCTACTAGGTTTCATTTTACCAAGCCGAAGTTTGGTAAACCCCAGTGACATGCCCTGCATCATCAGTTCAAAGCGGTCCCCTACTAATTATTGCTGTTATTTACTTAATATTTAGGGAGGTACACAAGCTTCTATTCTTTGGGAAATATCTTGGCTGGAAGGTGGTCTTCAAGGTCTAAAATTCAATCCATTGCTTACTATGACTCAGAAGCAATTACTATTCCCACCCAAAAGAAAACTTCTGAAATAATCATCCTTTATTTAAAAAAAAAATTAAGAAAAATTGTCATTTTTAAAAGTCAAGCATTTTAAAATTACTGAAAGACGTTATAACATATGTGTCTTAAATGTTGAATGAGATAATTAAGTGCTTAAACCCAATCTTGAAAATTAAAAACAATAAAAGAAAAGAGAGAAAGGGAAAAGATTGGGGGCAAAAGTAGAATTCCAAAAAATAAAGGAAATGTGCTTTGTATCTTAAATGATCTTAAATGGTTAAGCTGATGTTACCTTTTGAACTAGAAACTATGAAATGTCTGAGATATTTACTTGTAAGTTGACATGTTAGCTAGCCCCAGTTTCAAAATGCTACCAGAAGACATGAGACGCCTGGATCAGAGACAAAAGACATTAAGACTCACAGCATAGCAGGTAGCCTGAACTTTCTGTTTATGTTGGGTCACCTTGTGCCCAAGTCCCATGGGAGTGATGTAGGTGGCTGCTGCATGCATAGTGAGTCTGTATTACAGCTGAGGGATCCAAGCTTAAGAAAACTCCAATCTTATAAGGAGTTGCTAATAAATCTTAGTTAGCTAGTCTGTTATTTCACTGAGAAAATAGAACCAGTTAGAAGAAAACTGTAATTTACAGCCACCAAATTTACGAACCTACTTACTTACAACGGTAGTCTTTGTCTTCCCTCCTATTAAACTGAATTAACTTATCATTTTTTCTTCTAAGACAATTTTTTTTACTCCAGATTTTTCCTGGTTCACCTTCTTCAGGGACTTTTTTCTTAAAATTTTCTCCTTTTTTTATCCTGCACCATCAATACTCTTCTTGTTATTGGCTTATTCTTATCATTGTTAGTAGGCTACACTTCAATATAAAATAAAAAGTTTTTTTTACAGTTATCTGGGCTTTCAAAGGACCCTCCTTGTTTAAGTTTCTGTTAAACTGAGGAGCTGTCTCATACAGCCACACACAAATTAAGAAAACAAATATATACATATAAGACATGCCTGTTGTGCTTACTCAAGACTCAAACTTCAAGACGGATCAACACAATCGGTTAAAATGTGAAATGTGACAAACAATAAAATATATTTTTTTAATCATCAGAGAACCATTGCTTTAGGAGACTGTTAAAATAAATTAATGAAGACATTGAGACCCTGAGCTAGATAAACAAGAGGCAACTTTCTAGAGCAACACTTAAACTACGATGGTTTCCCTTCTAGAAATAAATGCTTAGATTTGAGCAACACAGGTTATGATGTTTTCCCAGACTTTAAAATCTTTTTCACACAGTCTAATGAGAAACTTAGAGGTATGACTTGCCAATATTTGATCAAAAATAAATGTGTTGTTTTCAGATGGTTCCTTCAGGGTTGGCTGACATCAGTCCACCACGTAACAGTTGTGGGAGAGAGCAAGAAATCTTGACTTACGCACAGTGCTGCCGCCAATGTAAGCAGTGATGAAAACCAAGGAAATTTAAAGCACATGGCTTATTGTCAGGTTTAACTTGTTTTACAAACCCAAACAGTCATCCAACTTCAAAAAACCCATTTCTGTTTTGATAACTAATGTTTAACCATAAAAACAAAAGAAATGCATTTTTGCATATAAATATATGGTAATTAAAATTTTTGCCAAAGAATTTCCAATGCCCAATGTGGGAAATCTTTAGAGGAAGTGATGAAAGTGACAGAGAATCATCACCGAGAAATGTTAACAAAGCAGTATCAGTAAGGAACTAAGACACCGTCTAATTTCTAGACTAGAGATACACATATATGGACATGAAATACAAGGTGATATTGTCAGCATGCCGTCTCTTTCTACAGACCTTCTATACTGCTCTCCTTACTTAAACTTTATAAATCTTTGGCTGAATACAGACTTGGAGCATCAAGGAGACTTGGATTCAGATCTTAAATCTGCCACTTGCTAAATGGCATGTTCCCTCACAGGAATGTTTTGAAGACAGTGTCTGGCATTCTTAGAACTCCTGCCACTCCATCACTTGGCTCTGACTTTATTCTATCAGAGTGCTAGCAAGTTATGTAGTAGAATTGTTTAGCTCTGGCCATTAGGCTGCAAGCTCTGTGTGGGCAAGAAGCCTGTCTATCATGTGCCACATCATAT
The DNA here is from genome assembly GCA_006410935.1 of Redunca redunca. Classification (NCBI taxonomy): domain Eukaryota; kingdom Metazoa; phylum Chordata; class Mammalia; order Artiodactyla; family Bovidae; genus Redunca; species Redunca redunca. Next base: position 96,848 of record SJYQ01104739.1, read on the forward strand.
CCTCAACCCTGCATGATCCCTGGCTCTTAATAGCCACTTATTTGTTGAATGAATTAATAAGATGAATGAGTGACACATTAGCATTGCTTCTTAGCTTTTTCATTCCTTTCAAAGCCCACTTGAAACCATCTTTACATGAATTTTTTCTATACTGACATGACCACTGTATTTTTTATTATTGTTCAGAATTACTTGGGATTCATTATTGAGGTATTGGTTTGGAAAATTGGGCCTATCCATGTTAGCCATTCTACTTGAGTAGGAAAATAAAGTTATTGACTTTGAAAAGCAGGAGCAGAGCATTTAAAATAACATGCAAAAAAAAAAAATCATTTCACTACCAAGTTAGAAAAAGAAACTGAAAAAAGATAGCATTTTGCTCTGGGACATTTTCAAAGTTTTTTTCTTTTTGAACTTAATGTCAATTTCCAGTATTGTTGACAGTGTAAAGAGATAACACCTTTATCCACCCTGAATGGAGTCTATGAGTGTGGTAGTTATGGTGAGCATCTCTATAGTTTCTACTAAAAGCCTTACCAATGTTCACTCACCCTCTTTACTCAGGAATGTTGTTTTCTTGACTTATTCTAAGAAAATATTTCAAGAGGCACTTAAAGATTTCTGTGTGGGAATATTATATGTAAGACTGTTGGTTGAAAATAAAGTAAAAGTGTAATAACAGGAAAAAAAAAATCACGAAGAAATGTTAAATGAAAATGAAGAGAGATAATTATAAATATATATTTGTACAGAAATGTATACATTTTACATAATAAATTTATATTTTAATATTATATATAAGTCAATAAGACTAGAATAAAATATAAGATTTTATGAGATTATGCTACAGTAATAAATAATCCTAAAACTTAGTGGCATAACAATGAAAGTTAAATTTTTGCTCATTTCATGTCAACTGAGAATTAGCTGTAACTCTCCTTCATGTGATCTCTTTGTCCTACTATTTATTCTTAAATGACAGCCCTTCTTTGGTACTTTGTCTTTTTCATGACAAACAGAAAAGAGCCAAGGAGAAGTAGCACATCCTTTCCATTCATAATCATTGACCAAAACAAGTCCTGTGGATAACACTGGCTTCACTAGGGCTAGAGGAATAATCTCTTTCAGAGAAAGAGATTTCCATACATCACGGGGGAAAGCAGTGAACACTGGAAAAACTAGTATAATTTACCATAGGAATCATTGTCTCATGGTGGTGATATTAGGGCTAATTTTTGTTTTCTTCTTCATACTCCTATATATGTTAGCTTGTTTTTTATTTCCCCCCAATAATGGATGTGTTACTTTTAAAAGCAGAAAAAAAAATCACACATAGAAAGAAATCCATGGTTTAATACCACATGGTTCACCATCCACTTAACTTCCTCCTGATTGAGTTATATTCCATTCTCTGTAGTCAAGTGAATTCTGATGTATCATTGACTATGGGTGTTGATCTGGTTGATCTGCCATTTATTCTCAATGAATCATATGTAGACTTCCTTTCAACACATCGAGGCCCTAGAAAATAGGTCACATACAATATCAACTATACTACTGAAGAGTGACTGTTGGTATGGTATATAACCTAGTGGCTCTCAGCCAGGAACAGTTCTGCCCCTCAGAGGATATTTGGCAACGTCTGAAGACATATTTTGGCTGCCACAACTTGATGGGGGCAGGCGGAGGGTGGTCTTCTGATATCTAGTGGGTAAAGGACAGGGGTGCTGCTAAGGGAACTCCCCCCCCCACTCAAAAATAAATTATCTGGTTCAAAATGTTAATAAGTATGAACCTTGAGAAACTTTGTGGTCCTGTGGTTCACACTGAAAAGAAGGACTGGGAACCAGCAAGTTCTCTGATGTGTAAGTCCTATAGCTCAGCCTTCAGACATGGATGGTGGTTTCTTTTGAGTTGACAATCACATAAATGTGATGTATGATTGAAGATAGTGCTGTGAACCAAGTTTATTGACCAATCAACATACACATTCATGTTTCTCACCATCAGAACTTATGGTCTAAATGAATATTTACAATAACTTAGAAATGATGTCTAGGTGATGACTGTGAGGCTGAGTTGTGGGAGAAATTGTTCTGGTATTTTGCACAGGAAATTGTTGTTGACATGAGGAGGAGTATTTGGAAAAAAAGCAAGGAATGTTGTGACGGTTTGTCAGTCATGAGTAACTTCAAATCCTACAGTTATTACCATCATTTGTGTACATGCCTGTCACTTTACCTTCATCTGTTCTGTATTTGAGAGATGAAGGAGAACAAGAGTGACATCACCACAATATTCAGAAATATCTTGTAACATTTATCTTACACATTCTGTTGTAAAAGGTTATTAATTGACCACAATCTTGATTATAAATTTGAAACCAATGTTACATGAAAATTTCAATTTAAGAGATTATTTTATAAAAGTTTTCACTTATAAAATTATTTTTAAATAATTAAGATATGACCTGTGCTATCCTTACTTCATCTTGCTACCTCTTTCCCTATTCATTACCCTAGAAATTTCATCCCACCAAATTCAGAGCCCTCTTTTTGCCATCTTCCCTGTGCTGGACTTCTGTATTCTCACAAAATAGTCCCTCCTTCCTCTTTAGTATGTGAATCAGTCTTGCCATCCCTGTGACACTTCCTATCACATCTCAGTGTTTAGGCTTGTCTGTCAACTCAGTGATGGGCTTCTTAAAAAAGAGACTGTCATCTGTCTTTGTCACCCAGAGATTTACATCATGTCCACCTCATGTCAGGTGTCAATCAGTGTGCTAATGAATTTGCCCAGTGGCCAGGCTTAATTACAGAGAGGGAAGAACATATTACGGCTACTTTTTATATTAAGAAGTAAATGACTAGCCTTTGAAAAGAGCACACACGCTGACCCAAAGGAATGACTATCTGGAGATGAGACTTTGCTAAGCAGACAGTAGAAAAGGAGAGATATTTTGAGGCAAGAGAGGCTTCCTAGGTTCCTCAATTCATTACTCAAAGGCAATGACCTGCTCCCACATGGCTAGATCCTGCTCTGCCCTACAGGAGGAAAATACATCTAAGACAATTGTCACTGACAACGTGAGTTCTTCAAACTGAAAGATATTTTTCTTAAAATTATGGCTGATGAAATTCTAACACATGATGCAATCTCATGACTGAAAAAAAATTTGACCACATGTTAACAATAATAGTTTGATTTAAGATATTATTGATATTTTAACATATATTTATGGTTATAGCATCTAAATACCAAACACATGGTGATAACTCTTCTAAATTTCACAGTTTATTAAGTTACATTTTAAAAAATACTGTAATATATTGATTCTCCCTTTTATTTTTTTTCCAGGTTCAACATTCCTTTAACTCCCTAAAAGTACACATTCTGGCAACAATTGCTATCTTTTTCTTTGTTGCTCTTTAATCCTAATGGATACGCTTTATACTTGGAATTCTTGGTAGTTTTAATTTACTATTTTATTACACTCTTTCTTCTATTGATCACTAACACTTTCTTATATATGTCATATCTCCCAGTGAAATTTCCTTGAAAGAAGGGTTGACGTGCAGACAGACCTTCTTAACTTACAACAGGTTGTATTCCTAAAGTCATACATGTTTTCAACATGTATTGATTGATACCTCTCTATGCTAGACTCTGTGTTAAATGTGGGAAATAAACACGACCTATTTAACTGGAAGTTGACTTTTTTTTATTTAAAATGCATTATTCCATACATGTGGTGCTTTTAAAGGAGGTTAGTTCCCATATGATGCCCACAAATCAACTTTTATATGATATAGTTTGATGGAACTCATTCTTTGTTTCCACTTCCCAGTCCTATTTTGCAAATGCTAATTCCCTATTACTAAATTCAACCTCTCCAATAAGAATAAAAATTTAAACTGTGGCATACAAAAATGTATTCCACAAATGGTAGCAAACAAATACTATTTCAGTACTACAGTCAACAAAACAGGAGCTGAGGCTTGGCCCAGCTCCCAGGGTAGATCTTAACTACTCAGTCCTGAGCATGTGGCATTCTCCTGACTCTTCCTATGGAGTCAAAGGTGTAGCCAGACTGGAGGGAAAGACCCTTCCTTATTTGAAGGAGAGGACATTTTTGTCTCCCTCCCACTGGAAGTGACCCAGGAAGGGATCGTCCCCGACCATCCTTGGTTTTCTCTCACACTCAGGAGAGGAAACAGCCTGGATGGTCCCAGGCAGAATGTGAGAGAGACAAAGAACTCCGACCCCAGAGCTGTCTCCAAGTTACTAACCAGAGGTACTGGCCAGTTGCCAGTTACTAGCCAACTTGAAGTCTTTACTTACTTCTGCGATTTCTAGGATGTAATATTATAATTTGCTTTCATCTGAAACTAGGTTATGTCAGGTTTGTATTATTTGCAACAAAAACATTTCTAAATAACCCAATATCAAACATTTTGGAGTAGAGAACACTGTAATCTAGTCTTCTCATTCTAATCCTGGCAATAAGAATCCATCTATAATTTCTTAGATCTGGTTTTTCTGAGGTATATTGGACAGATAATCCTTGCACAGAGAAGAACCATTTTTTATTAATGATTAGAGTCTTTGGTGCCGCAGTTTTCTCCAAACCAGAAAAAAAAAAAATTTTTTTTTTCAGATACCAAAGGAAGAAAAGGGCATGAAGCTCCAAAACAAGCTATTTTTCTTTTTCCACTTCAAATGACGCTCAAATCTCAGCCAGTTTCTTTTCAACAGTTCACCACCACATCTAAAAATCTACGCGTGTGCTGCGCTGGTAACTGTGCTGAATTCCAAATTACACTGCACACCCGTTCCTAATCATGCAGATCTTGATTGCAACTATATTTGTTCTCTGTACAGAAATCACTCATGTTCCAAGAGCAGTTTCTCCTCTGGTCAAATTAGCTGTGCAAATATTACAGATAAAAATATATGTAGGGGCAAGTGAATTACAAAAAGGCATTTCCTTATAAATGATCCATGTGACCCCAAATTAGAATGTATCTTAAAAGTAGGGAGAGCCTGGGAAAGATTAGCAGACTAAAACAAATGGTGCTCATAAACCACCCCAGACCTTAGATCAAACTTTCAACAGTGTAAAGCTTGAAAAAAAAAAAATGGGAAGAAACATGGGAAAGAGAAAAGTTTTAGATATAATACTTTTAAATCCTAAAATAGAGCTGGATTTTGAAAAACAAGGCAGAGGGAGCTTTGGAAGTGTGCACAGATGTGTTCCTACTTGAGACTTTGATTCTTTCCAAATTTCTGCCTTTAAGGTGTTTCCATCCTATTGGAGATGATTTAATTTATCCTTTTAGGATTGTCTTAAACAAATTGCATGTTTAAATTTGTGTAGCACATAGAAATGGCATGAACAAAACCCACCCAACATCTTTTGTTATTTAAAGCCTGGAGAAGTTCTTTAGTGTGGTGCTGTCTCTCTTATGAAGATAATCAAGCACATTATAGAAGGCTTGAGTGAGGGAGTGAAGTCACTCAGTCTTGTGACCCCATGGACAGTAGCCTACCAGGCTCCTCTGTCAATAGGATTTTCCAGGCAAGAGTACTGGAGTGGGTTGCCATTTCCTTCTCCAGATCTTCCCAACCCAGGGATCGAACCCAGGTCTCCCACATTGTAGGCAGACGCTTTACCATCTGAGCCACCAGCATAAAAATACATTTGTAACATTGTGACACTCTGCTGCTTTCTTTGGGAAAATCTTATGTATCCTATGCATGAATCAGGAGCATGAGACAAACTGAAATCTTGAACATCACATCTTAATATAGGGGAAAAGGTCAGTGAGGGAATATTGTTACTCATTTTCCCTTGTCTCCTTCTATTATACCATTCGTTTGGAATTTGTTCATTTGATCTTGTTCTAAGAAGTAGAAGTAAACAAATCTTGCTAACTGTTCAGTCTGTTTCAGAACCAGCTTACTCTCTATTGATTCAGTGCTGGAGTCTTAGGCAATGATGATTATACTTTGATGCCATAATGATCAGTGAATCTTGTAGGCCAAAGGGTGGGGGGAAATTATATATATATATATATAAATACACAAATATAATTTTGTGAGAAAAAAGTTTCTTCTTGGAAAAGTACCAAACATATGCTTTATTCCATTTTTGTATTTTTAAAATAAAACTACTACCATGAGTAGTAATTAATGAGTGACAAGTGGTGAGCTGACTGTGGTTCAGAATGAACCCTCTGATTGGAAAACATATAGATACAAACTATACTTCAACATATACATGCAATAGTTTCTAAATCCATACTTCTCTTCCCCTGGGTTCAACTTTTATGCAAATCAATTCTTGAGCTTCTCAATTATCACATAACAAAATCATGCTAATTCAAGTTTCCATCTTAATTATTAAAACATCCATCCTACAAATTTAGGTACTATTAAACATTACTCTTTTTATGAAACTGCTTGAAAAGGAAAAGCTGTGTGTGTGTGTGTGTGTGTGTGTGTGTTTGAAAAGGATGAGGTATCTATTAGATAAACATGAAAAGGAAAGATGTTTCTTCTTGGCCATCTTACATAATGTCTTCACTTTTACTTTCATTTAAATATTTCAATTCAAGTTTAACTCTATCTGCCTGCATGTCAAATGTACTATCCCTCTCCCACAAATCCAGTGGATTTCCCACTAATACCAAACAATCCTCTTCCTGCAGACCAGTCTTTTAATTTATCCTTCCAGATGCCTTGTTCAATTCTGCCATTATTATGACTTTGTTCTTACTTGAGAAAAACTGAAACATTCAGTGTGACTCTACCACCACCACTACTTATGTTTTACTTATCCTGATTCTTTGCATTTTAATTGCCTCTTATTATATAAACAACTTTTTGGCAATTGAGCCTTACTGAAATCTCTCTCATGTCTTCATTAGCAAACCACACATAAAATCATCCCTGGCAATTTAGCTCTTTATTGTTTTGATACACTAAATTAGCGCTTTTTTCCCTAACCACACTATGAGACCTACAGTGCAAATAATTTGATCCTTTTGTAGTACAGCAACTTAAGTTATCATACATTGATTTTTTAATAATTATATTTTCTGTAAATTTTAGCTACAGAAACTTGTCCCACAATATACTTCAATAGAAAAGAGCAAGTAGCAGAATAGAATGTATATTTTAATCTGTGTTTTTTTTTTTTAAGGACATTTTTGTTTCCATCAGCTAGAAAAGTTCTAGAAAGATGCTAGACCCCAAACTTCACAGTAACTACCTCTGAAGAATAAATAAGCAAGCAGGATTTTGACAAGATGGCAAGACGTGATGGGGTCTATAAGAGACTTTAGTTGTCTTTTGAAAAAAAATTATAATGTTTGTTTTCATTTTTAGAATGAGAATTATTATTTTTATAATTTCAAAAACTTGCAGAAAAGGACAGAATTAATAGATATTGTGGTATTCACTTATATTTTTATAAATAATCAGCTTATTCTGCCATAGCTAATACAGCTGCAGTAAAAATCTCACCAGATCAGAGAAAACTGTTTCCTCTTTAAAGAAAAAGCACCATATGGAGAAAAATGTACTGATGATTCATAAAACTTGAATGTGTGCATGCTCAGTGAATTACTGAATTACACTCAGTGAATTACATAGTCATGTCCAACTCTGTGACCCCATGGACTGTACCCCACCAGGCTCCTCTGTCCGTGGAGTTCTCCAGGCAGGAATACTGGAGTGGGTTGCCATTTCCCCCTTCAAGGGCTCTTCCTGACACAGGGATTGAACCCTTATCTCTTGCATCTCCTGCATTGGCGGGTGGATTCTTTACCAATGAGCCATCTGGGAAGCCCTAAAACTTGAATAACTTCTGTTTATTTGTTTGAATCAATACCTTGGAATGCAGGAGGAAATATAAAATTGATCAGTGATACTTCCTTCATCTGGTATGCTATAGCCTGGAACAACTCCTTCTAAGAGATCAAGCCTATGAACAATCAGTTTGGGTGTGAGAAAATATTTGACTAAGAGCCATCGCCAGAGAGTAATTTGAGACTCGTTCTAGGGGAGGGGTTCTCCAACTTTTTCCTGAGAATCAGAATAACCGGCAGGTTTTGCTAAAACAGATCATCGGCCCCATTCCCAGAGCTTCTGTTGTAGCAGATGAATTTGCATTTCAGGTGATGGTGATGCTGAGGCTGTGAGTCCAAGACCACTATTCTGTGGGTACTAGATTAATTTTGTCCTTAATTTTTCAAGTCTTTTATTCTTTATTTTTCAAAGTCCAGTCTTTCCCAATTTAAAGCCTATACCTTTCTTATTCAAATGAAATTGATATAGTGAAGAGAAAGTCACTCAGTCATGTCCGACTCTTTGTGACCCCGTGGACTATACAGTCCATGGAATTCTCCAGGTCAGAATACTGGAGTGGGTAGCTGAAATTGATATAAGGCAGCCAATTAACATTTCAATATGTAGAGTAAAATCTCTGGAGACTTTCGGGTTTTAGCTGCTCAGTCCTGTGCAACTCTTTGTGACTCCATGGACTGTAGCCCACCAGGCTCCTCTATCTGTGGAATTCTTCAGTCAACAATACTGAAGTGGGTTGCCATGCCCTTCTCCAGGGGATCTTCCCAACCCAGGTCTCCTGCATGGCAGGCAGATTCTTTACTATCTGAGCCACTGGGGAAGCCTGGAGCCTTGAAGACCTGGGATTTTTTTTTTCTTGACTTCAATAAATTTCTCTGCCTTACCACAACAGAATTTCTCAACTCAAAAATTCTCAGAATCATGTGAGTAGGTTAAATTTTTTTAAAAAAGAAAACAAAGAAACTAAAACTCCTGAAAACAAATTATCCTCATCACCGTTCTTATTTACCTGAAAGTGTAGATATCTCTCATGAATGGAAATGCTGAAACTCAAACAATTTTCCCCAAAGCATTTAAAGACTCTGGCAAATTTCATGACTAGTGATAGAACAATTGTATTTGAAATGAATTAGCACTCGTTTGTTTAACAAAATTATCGGCAGCAACATGAAAATTGCATATTCTGGCAACAATCTTAATGTTTTATTTTCTTAAATATTTGTTCAGTTAGCAGTTACAAGATGCATTGCTTCTGTAAGGTAGAAATATACCAGTTTCTCAGGAGAACAGCTTTTCCTGGCCTAGGCTTAACAGAAATGTCGCTCTGAGGACTCATAAAGAAGACAGCAATAAACAGCGCACTTAAGAACATTGTTTCAAGAAAGACTACAATCATTTCCTAAGACTGCTTCTTCTTGCCTGCCTCAATGCTTACTGAGGACAGGATGCCAAATGCAGTTCAGTAAATTAAACATGGGGACAAAGCAATTTGGTCACAGTGTTAACTGTGTGGTAGGCTGGAGACTATTAGAATAATTGGAGACATAGATAAAATGCATATCCTTTCGGCTCTCGTGCTCAGTCGCTTTAGTCATGTCTAACTCTGCGGCCGCATGGACACGGATCACACCAGGCTCCTCTGCTTATGGGATTTTCCCGGCAAGAATACTGGAGTGGCTTGCCGCGAGAGAGTAAGGATGTCTGTCTTCATGGATGTGGGTGTTGTCATCATTGCTGCTGGAGGTGTTGCAATAGTTAGCAGCTTGGAGTGAAAGGAGAAATGATTTATTCCTCTACTTATCATCATTTTGCAAATGCGCAGGCAAACCTGGCCTTGTTTGGAGTCTTTAGCACCAGCTGTGTGTATTTGCCATGGGAGAAGTGTTTAGTTTCAAGCCTGCCTGAAAAAGCTCAAGCTGATTCAGTTCAGTTCAGTCACTCAGTCATGTCTGACTCTTTGCAACACCATGGAAAGAAGCACACCAGGCTTCCCTGTCCATCACCAACTCCAGGAGCTTGTTCAAATTCATGTCCATTGAGTCAGTGATGCAATCCAAACATCTCATCCTCTGTCGTCCCCTTCTCCTCCTGCCTTCAATCTTTCCCAGCATCAGGGCCTTTTCAGTTGAGTCAGTTCTTCTCATCAGGTGGCCAAAGTATTGGAGTTTCAGCTTCAGCATCAGTCCTTCCAATGAATATTCAGGACTGATTTCCTTTAGGATTGACTGGTTGGATCTCCTTGCTGTCCAAGGGACTCTCAAGAGTCTTCTCCAACAACACAGCTCAAAAGCATCAATTCTACAGTGCTCAGCATTCTTTATGGTCCAACTGTCATATCCACACAGGACTACTGGAAAAGCCATAGCTTTAACTAGCTTTTGACCTTTGTCATCAAAGTAATGTCTCTGCTTTTTAATATGCTGTCTAGGTTGGTCATAGCTTTTCTTCGAAGGAGAAATCATCTTTTAATTTTATGGCTGCAGTCACCATCTGCAGTGATTTTGGAGCCCAAGAAAATAAAGTCTGTCACAGTTTCCATTGTCTCCCAATTTTTTGCCATGGTGATGGAACTGGATGCTATGATCTTAATTTTTTTGAATGTTGAGTTTTAAGCCAGCTTTTTCACTCTCCTCTTTCACATTCATCAAGAGGCTCTCCGTTCCTCTTCATTTTCTGCCATAAGAGTGGTGTCATCTGCATATCTGAGGTTATTGATATTTCTCCTGGCAATCTTGATTCCAGCTTGTGATTCATCCAGCCCAGCATTTTACATGATGTACTCTGGATAGAAGTTACATAATCACGGTGACAATATACAGCCTTGACACACTCCTTTCCCAATTTGGAACCAGTTTGTTGTTTCAGGTCCAGTTCTAACTGTTACTTCCTGACCTGCATACAGTTTTCTCAGGAGGCAGGTGACGTGGTCTGGTATTCCCATCTCTATAAGAATTTCCACAGTTTGGTGTGATCCACACAGTCAAAAGCTTTTCAGTTCAGTCGCTCAGTCGTGTCCGACTCTTTGCGACCCCATGAGTCGCAGCACACCAGGCCTCCCTGTCCATCACCAACTCCCGGAGTTCACTCAGACTCACGTCCATCAAGTACATGATGCCATCCAACGATCTCATCCTGGGTTGTCCCCTTCTCCTCCTGCCCCCAATCCCTCCCAGCATCAGAGTCTTTTCCAATGAGTCAGCTCTTCGCATGAGGTGGCCAAAGTACTGGAGCTTCAGCTTTAGCACCATTCCTTCCAAAGAAATCCCAGGGTTGATCTCCTTCAGAATGGACTGGTTGGATCTCTTTGCAGTCCAAGGGACTCTCAAGAGTCTTCTCCAACACCACAGTTCAAAAGCATCAATTCTTCAGCACTCAGCTTTCTTCACAGTCCAACTCTCACATCCATACATGACCACTGGAGAAACCATAGCCTTGACTAGACGGACCTTCGTCGGCAAAGTAATGTCTCTGCTTTTGAATATACTATCTAGGTTGGTCA
>SJYQ01104739.1:108248-132442 GCA_006410935.1 Redunca redunca
CTTTTCTTCCAAGGAGTAAGCGTCTTTTAATTTCATGGCTGCAGTTATCATCTGCAGTGATTTTGGAGCCCCCAAAAATAAAGTCTGACACTGTTTCCACTGTTTCCCCATCTATTTCCCATGAAGTGATGGGACCAGATGCCATGATCTTCGTTTTCTGAATGTTGAGCTTTAAGCCAACTTTTTCACTCTCCTCTTTCACTTTCATCAAGAGGCTTTTTAGTTCCTCTTCACTTTCTGCCATAAGGGTGATGTTATCTGCATATCTGAGGTTATTGATATTTCTCCCGGCAATCTTGATTCCAGCTTGTGTTTCTTCCAGTCCAGCATTTCTCATGATGTACTCTGCATAGAAGTTAAATAAGCAGGGTGACAACATACAGCCTTGATGTACTCATTTTCCTATTTGGAACCAGTCTTTGGTGTAGTCAATAAAGCAGAAGTAGATGTTTTTCTGGAACTCTCTTGCTTTTTCGATGATCCAACTGATGTTGACAACTTGATGTCTGGTTCCTCTGCCTTTTCTAAAAATCCAGCTTGAACATCTCGAAGTTCACAGTTCATGTACTTTTGAAGCCTGGCTTGAAGAATTTTGAGCATTACTTTACTAGCATGTGAGATGAGTGCAATGTGCAGAGGTTGGAACATTCTTTGGCATTGCCTTTCTTTGGGATTGGAATGAAAACTGACCTTTTCCAGTCAGTCCTGTGACCACTGCTGAGTTTCCCAAATTTGCTGGCATATTGAGTGCAGCACTTTCACAGCATCATCTTTTAGGATTTGAAAGAGCTCAACTGGAATTCCATCAGCTCCACTAGTTTTGTTCATAGTGATGCTTTCTAAGACCCACTTGACTTCACTTCCAGGAAGTCTGGCTCTAGATGGGTGATCACACCGTCGTGGTTATGTGGCTCATTCAGATCTTTTTTGTATAGCTCTTCTGTGTATTCTTGCCACCTCTTCTTAATATCTTCTGTTTCTGTTAGGTCCATACCGTTTCTGTCTTTTATTGTGCCCATCTTTGTATAAAATCTTCCTTTGGTATCTCTAATTTTCTTAAAGAGATCTCTAGTCTTTCCTATTCCTATTTCTTTTCATTGATTATTGAGAAAAGCTTTCTATCTCTCCTTGCTATATTTTGGCACTCTGCATCCAGATGGGCATATCTTTCCTTTTCTCCTTTGCCTTTAGCTTCTCTTCTTTTCTTAGTTATTTGTAAGCCCTCCTCAGACAACCATTTTGCCTCTTTGCATGTCTTTTTCTTGTGGATGGTCTTGATCACTGTCTCCTGTACAATGTCATGAACCTCTGTCCATAGTTCTTCAGGCACTCTATCTATCAGATCTAATTCCCTGAATCTATTTCTCACTTCCACTGTATAATCATAAGGAGTTTGATTTAGGTCATACTTGAACGGACTAGTGGTTTCCCATACTTTCTTCAATTTAAGTCTGAATTTGGCAATAAGGAGTTCATGATCTGAGCCACAGTCAGCTCCTAGTCTTGTTTTTGTTGAGTGTATAGAGCTTCCCCATCTTTGGCTGCAAAGAATATAATCGATCTGATTTCAGTATTGACCATCTGCTGATATCCATGTGTAGAGTCGTCCCTTGTGTTGTTGGAAGAGGATGTTTGCTATGACCAGTGCATTCTCTTGGCAAAACTCTGTTAGCCTTTGCCATGCTTCATTTTCTACTCCAAGGCCAAATTTGCCTGTTACTCCAGGTATCTCTTGACTTCCTACTTTTGCATTCCAGTCCCCTACGATGAAAGGACATCTTTTTTTCCAGCTGATTAAATGGCAGATTTTCTGTTCACCTATATGCTTAGCCCAAATCCACTCCCTGAGAAGAATTTTTGCCATGTAAACCACAGGAACTGCAAGGTAACTAAAAGGGCATCTTGTATGACTCTCCAGAGGCAATTCCACTCACATGTATTGAGTTTTGCAGAGATGCCTGAAGACCTGCTCCACACACATTTGAATACCACTATATATATACTGAGAAACATAAAGAGGAAAGGAAGAAATGCTATATTCTGCCATTGTTTACATAAACCCTTAAATGTTGTGTGTGTTGGAGCATAGAGAGGTGAGAGTGTGTCCAAAAAGGACTATGTGTCTTTGTAAAGAGAATACAAATGGATCCAGAAATGTCTGTGAAGAGGGCCCAAGAACAAGGTGCTACCAAATAGTGCGTCTTAAAAACAAAACTTTTTACTACCGTCTCAATCTTTCCCTCTCAGCCATATGGCTCCAAACAGGGAAATGGAATTTCAATAAATAGGGAAGTGCAATTATCATGAATGCCAACCTAGTCCATTTATTGGCACTTAAACAGAGGGATCAAATGCCCAACCCGCTTGCTGGTGTCTTAAATATTCCCTTTCCTTTGAAAAAGCTAATAGGAGAGTTTCTTTAGGGTAAGATTTTCTTTCTAATTTGCATTTAATAGCTACTTACTTTCTAAGATAACAAATAGGAATTTCTTAATTTTTTATTTAGGGAATTAAAAAATATAATTTGAGTTTGACAACTTTTGATTGGATTAACAGTGTATCCCAGGAATAAAAAGAGAGGGAGGGGGAGAAAGAAAGGAGGGAGGGAAGGAAGGAGAAAGGAAGGAAAGACAAACAACTTACTGCTCTGGAAAGACCAAAAATTAAATTTTTGTCTCTTTAAATTGTAGTCTTTTGAGTACCATTTTTAGTTGAGATGAAATATACACATTTATTGTTCACACTATTTAGATATGGAAAGTGGATATCAAATTAAGCTTTTAAATAATATAATAAAACTCTATGCAGAGACAGTGAATATGTTAGCTTTTGAATTGACGTATCACGTCAGGGCCACTATATATTGTGTGGTAAAAATGTTAAGCAAGATAATAGAACACTTACTTTTAAGTTCTCCTTTTTATGGAATCTATTTCTCTTAAACATTTCAAATAAAATATTGTTAACTAGAAATTTTGTTTTAATAGCATACATTTCTGAAAGTTAGGAAATTTAACCCACCCTTATTTGCATCTTACACAAACCTGATACAAAACAAAAAACTTTAGAGCCAAACTGCCTACAATTTTTCCTTAGCTATGCCATTCTCTTGTTAGTGGGGCTGCTGCTGCTGTTGCTAAGTCACTTCAGTCATGTTCGACTCTGTGTGACCCCATTGACGGCAGCCCACCAGGCTCCCCCGTCCCTGGGATTCCCCAGGCAAACAAGCTAAATTCTTTATGCCTCAATAGATAAAGATAATATTAGTGACTACCTCATAGACCAGTCGGTGGGAGAATTAAACATTTTAACTCATGCATGTAATATATTAGAGCAATGTCTAGCACTTGCTCAAAAATTTCTTAAAATAGTAACTTATTTCATATTTTGTTATGTGTATGTTCCTTAGACACTGTATCTTTTTGTAATATATTTGTGTGAATACTTTTTAATCCCACAATTTTGTTATTTGGCTAAAATTAGAGATACAGCAGATAAAAAATAACTAGAGCAGATGAAAAATAAATTAGATAATAAAAAATTGATTAGAGCAGATAAAAAATAATTTATAAAAAATCAGGACTTTTAGTTTACTGATAGCAAAACTTCATTTTCCAGAAGACCTTCCCTTAGTTCTTGGGTCCTGAAGTAAAGTTGCTCAGTCGTGTCCAACTCTTTGCGACCCCATGGACTGTAGCCTACCAGGCTCCTCCGTCCATGGGATTCTCCAGGCAAGAATACTGGACTGGGTTGCCATTTCCTTCTCCAGGGGATCTTCCCAACCCAGGGATTGAACCCAGGTCTCCCGAATTGGAAGCAGACGCTTTAAGCTCTGAGCCACCAGGGAAGCCAAGGAGTTTAAATCTGGCTTTGATACTCAAGACAGAGAACCTACATACGTTTGTATAAATAGAGAAAGTAGACATTTCCAAGTAGGCAAACTTTTCAATAATCTTGTTCACAGTCACAAAATGCCCTTAAATTGGTCTCTGACTCCCTAAAATCATGTCTGCTTAAATGGAAAAGGAATGCAAAAATAAGAATTCCAATGGAAATGTGAAAGGGAAAGAGAGGAACTCTTCTGATTACTTTCATTAGTTGTTAGATATTCATACCAATATTATTGCCATCCCCTGCCTTCCCCCTGCCTCAAAAGAGGAAATAAAAAGTTAACAAAGGTAGAGAATTGCTTCCGGCATTAATCCCTCTAGCTGAGATCAAGAATATGGATATCAGTAATCTCTTCTGGAATCACCCCTGTTATTCATTTCAATACCATGATGAAAATGCAAAGGGGAGGGAAAGGCTGTGGGCCCCTTTCAAAGAAACTCACAGAAGAAATAAAATGAACACCTATGCCTACTAAAACCCCAATTTCTTCCCATTAGATTAGAAAGCAGAAGCAAGGCCTCTTTTTCTTAGAGTATTTATTCCCTTGGGGGTTTTGCCAGAAGGCAGACTCCTAAGTTATCAAACTCAGAATTTTCCTCAATTCCTTCTTTTTCCAGTTTGCTTCTTGCGGTTAACTCCATTACTACCTTATAGTGATAAACACCTGGAGTCTATCAAAAACAAAGAGAGGTTTATTCAGTGGGTACAGCCCTGCCTGGTGAACACCCTGAGCAGAAACAAACTACATAATATAAGACTTGAGCAGGAATATGTTTTTTATGATGTGCCAGCATAAAGGGGATCAAAGGCTAAAGCCAAATAAATAGCAACTGGGCACCAGCAGAGGAAACATATTTAGACTTTAAAATAATCAAAAACAAACCCAAAGAACACTAACACCCTCCACATTCAACAGTCATATTTTCCCTCTTTTTATACAGGGCTTAAACCTGTCAAGAGTTTTTGAAGCTAATCACTGAAACTCAAGTAGAATCCTGCCTTTCACTGAGGTTGTGACAATAGCCAAAAAGACTGGGCATGAGTAGATAGACCCTTCCCCCAACCCCACCCCACCTTTTCAAGCCAAGCCCCCCTTTCTCTTTCCCTATTGGTCCATTATTGAATTTACCTTGGCCACGTTATGGAATTTGCCGGCTGACATTAATCCATTTATTGAGCTTGACTCCTCCTTATCTAAAACATTTCTAGGCAAACTGAAACAATCTGTCTGCCATCCAATGATTGGCAGGACAAGTTTTTTTCAGTGATACAACCACCTTCCCTCTACCTTGGCAACCTCATTTCACTCTGGCAGAATGATTAAAAGAAGATCAAGATAACCATTATTCACTACCATGTTTAATATCTGCAATGTATTTACATAAACAATTTTAAAAGATTAGTCCTCTTCGAAGGAAAAAAAAAAAAATTCAAGAATGAGGGGCCCAGCAGCCAAGAGGAGGAGGTAGATATGAGAGCAGAGAATTGACAGGCTCAACCCTGAGGGCAAAAAGCTACATCTGTATTTGATTTGTCAGGGATTTACATTAGTGAAATTTTAACTCTGCAGATGATACATAAGATTACACTTACAGAACAAGCTTATGCAAATATAGCTTAAACGCCATGGTATGTGGCCCAGACAGTGAATTTGGCAGATTTCATTGAGTCTGGTGGCTGGATCTAATAAGTTCATTTACATGAAGGATTAGAACATCTGGAAAAGTAGCATGGTGGTTTATTGAAACATAAATAACATTAATTGAAAGGTTACAGGTATGCAAAACACGTCATGCCGGCGATGTAAAATGTCATAAAGCTGCTTCCCTATTCCACTAAAGAAAAGAGAAAAATAACTTGCTAATGTAAACAAAAAAGGGAATTCCCAGGATCCAATTTAAGTGTCCCTTCAGATGTTTTAAGAGTGAGAGAGGCAGCCCATTTCTTCACCCAGGTTTGTAATGATCCCTCTTTTCCCAACCTGGTCTGCGGTGCCCTCCCGATATACATCTCAGGCACTAATTAGCAGCAGCAAGGTAGTGACATAATTAAATTTATTCTCAGTTACAAATCCCCAAACTGTCATGCCATTTTACCAAGAGAAAAGCGTGGTTGAGGTCTCCAGCTATTTCTTCAACGAGTTTATTTTTATTTTAGTACTGTAATGTATACTCACTGGTAACGTGGATTGCCAGCTAATGTCTCGTGGAGTTGGTTACCATGAGCATAATAACAAATTACCCAGAGGAAAATGAGCAAAGATTGATATCATATGATTTAAAAGCTGAGAGGAAAGCTCAGGTGGCTTACAATCAGTTGAGTACCTCAAGATTAATTTATAACTTGGTAACCCATTCAAATTCCCCTTCATCATTTATTCTCAAATAGAAAGATGGCTTAAGCTGTTCAGTCACCCAAAATGCCTCCTGCCTGTAGCAATAGCAAGCCATTCCTTCTAAAAGGATCGTTTTCATTATAAGTCATTATCAAAATGCTGACTTTGAGAACTCATTTAAATGAGGAAATAGGAAATCTAGTATTCTCTCAGGTATGGAGACAGAGTGGAGCCCACTTGAGAAATTCTATGTGGATTTGACATAAAGCAATCAAGCAAAGAATTGTTTAACCAAAATTGAAAGAGTACCCCCAGCAATTTTTTTAATGAAAAATAAGATTTAATAGACTTTGGAGAATCACAAGATTTAAAAAGAGAGAAAGAAAAATATTCTAAATGACCTTGTTTCCCATAATAATAAGAAAGTAGACAATATGATTTTTGCCTTTAAAGGAGCTAATAGAGTCAAAAAATAGAAGAAATCTTTACTGACCATGTATGTATCTTTCAACCCTTGCCATCATAAATGCAATCCTTAGAATGTATACAGTTTTGATACTGCTCCTGAAAGGGTTTCTGTCATAACCAGTAACTAAAATTGGTCAAGTGCAATATATTGCCACAGTAAGCTTATTTTTCTATATGGATGTTTTAAAAAAAGACATTGAAAAGCAAAGACTTTTCTTAAATAGCTAAGTATAATAGATTTATTACAAAAAAAATAATAAGCCATGTCCATTAATTACCATGACTCTCCAAAAAAACAGTAAATTTACTATTTTCAAATTTTCACACAGAAATGTCATTTGGCGGCACAGTGATAGAATATGAATATTCATCAAGGAATATATTTCAAACAGATTGTCCTTACTAATGTAGCTCATCCAATAGGCTGTCTCACTGCCACTCTTCACATGAAACAGCTGTCCAACCTGGTATCTTCTGGGGATACCAGGAAGCGCAACTTTATGCATACTGATATTGGCTAGTCTCAAAACTTAGAGGGTGGAAATAATGCTTATACATGAATCCAATGCTTAAAAACAGCTTGCGGCCTCCTAACAAAAAGAAGTGTAATCTTGATTATTTTTCACACTGGGAGGGCAGAGCTTGACCGGAAGTGCTCACTGACTCCATTAAATAAATCACTGAATGGGGTTCCAGTCAGAGTTCCTCAGCCATAGTGGCATTTTAGGAGAAAAATACACAGGTGTGATAAGAATACACTGAGCTCATGCTCAGTCGCTCAGTTTGCAGTTTTCTACCCATAGGATTTTTCCTGGCTAGAAAACTGATGTGGAGTGCCATTCCCTACTCCAGGGGATCATCCCGACCCAAGGACTGAACCCATATCTCCTGGGTCTCCTGCACTGTAGACGGGTTCTTTACCTGCTGAGCCATCTGGGGAGCCCATACAGAGCTCACAGAGGTCAAATTCCAGACTTGTTTCCTGTGACAAGTCAGCCACAGGATTTGTGATTTTGACCTTAGTAAACAAGACTATCTACTGCATCTATGGGCTTCCCAAGTGGGGCTAGTGGTAAAAAACTTGCTTGCCAATGCAGGAGACAGAAGAGACGCGAGTTCGATGCCTGGGTCCAGAAGACGCCCTGGAGGAGGGAATGGCAACCCACTCCAGTACACTTGCCCGGAGCATCCCATGGACAGAGGAGCCTGGGGGACTACAGTCCATGGGGTCGCACAGAGTCAGACAAGACTGAAAGGGCTGAGCACACACACACGCACCTGAAGGTACCACAGTGCCAAGTGATTCCACACACGTGTATGGCTGCTCAGTCGTGTTCAGCTCTGTGACCCCATGGACTAACCCACCAGGCTCCTCTGTCCACGGAATTTTTCAGGCAAGAATACCGGAATAGGCTGCCATTTCCTACTCCAGGCTTTTATATACATAAAACATATACATATAAAACACCCTTAAATTTGTACTTCAGTTCAGTTCAGTTCAGTTCAGCCACTCAGTCGCGTCCGACTCTTTGCAACC
Source organism: Redunca redunca (assembly GCA_006410935.1). Taxonomy (NCBI): domain Eukaryota; kingdom Metazoa; phylum Chordata; class Mammalia; order Artiodactyla; family Bovidae; genus Redunca; species Redunca redunca. Next base: position 116,480 of record SJYQ01104739.1, read on the forward strand.
CCATGAACCGCAGCACGCCAGGCCTCCCTGTCCATCACCAACTCCCAGAGTTCACTCAGACTCACATCCATCGAGTCAGTGATGCCATCCAGCCATCTCATCCTCTGTCGTCCCCTTCTCCTCCTGCCCCCAATCCCTCCCATCATCAGGGTCTTTTCCAATGAGTCAGCTCTTCGCATGAGGCAGCCAAAATACTGGAGTTGCAGCCTCAGCATCAGTCCTTCCAATGAACACCCAGGACTGGCCTCCTTTAGGATGGACTGCTTAGCCATACATAAAAGTCTGTTTGCTGGTGTTACTTTCCCAGTGGAGCACAGTACATAATAGCTACAACTTTCTTATAACTTCCACTATCATTTCTAGAAGGAGCTGAAAATGGCAATAGTTATAGAATTATTTAACAATGTAAGCTCATTTAATTCTGAAACAAGTAGTAATAACCAGAGGAATGTGGACAGCTCACCAATATGGGAAAGGAAAACAAGTATATCTTAGAGAGAAATCTTAAGATGACTAAGAGTGACGAGTTTCTGAGACATACAGCAGCATGAGAAGAGCCTTAGACTCAAGATAATCATTCACAAGAGTCAAGAGAATGAAGAGAAAGAGAAAATAGGAGAAAAAAGTTTGTCAAGGGAATGAAGTAAGAATGAGTGAAGAACCATTGAACCTGGGGATTAAGATGAGAGAATATAACCATGAAAAGGATGTGACTTCCCCAAACCACCTTAAGTATTAATAGAGTTGTTAGGAAGTAAGGTTCTAAAAAATACTGATGTAGTGCCAAATTAATCAAACTGTACAGAATCCTTTTAAAGCTCAATTTTAAGTCCAGAAAGATATATGAAGTACATAAGAATTACCTTATACAGAATGGAGTTAAGTCCAAACTGTTTTGGATAGAAAATAATGTTAAAGGATATCTATTTCTATGACTTCCACAGCTACTTCCCTACTGGACACAAACCTCATTGTGACCTCTCCTGGGCATCTGACACATAACAATATCCGGATATACTTCAGACTCCTCAGATATCACTAGCCAAGTGGTGAACTCATCTCTTTCACTGTCCCTTCCTCCGAAAAGCTCCTCTTTGTCCATAAATGACATCCCCATAGTACCAGGTACCTAAACTCAATGCCTCCCTTTCTCATTTTCATTCATATCTTTGGCTAATAAAACACTAAATCCTGTTATCTCTGCCTCTTCTGTTCCTCTTACATCGATATACCCTTCTAACCACCACCTTGTCTAAGATATATGATCATTTCTTTCATCTGTTAAAGTCATCCATTGGCTCTCCTTTGCCTATAAGTGAAAATTCAAATTCCTTGGTGCAGCCTATGTGGTTCTTTACAGTATCCAAGACAGGCATGGGGGTTACTTACTGGGGCTGATGTTTTGCTAGTCTGTGATGCAGAAGTGCTTTAGTTCTCTGGAATTTTTTCTCCTCAGTCTAGATTAAAAAAAAAAAAAATGACCAGAGCACCTCACCAATCACATTACTCCCCCTGAGTCAGTTCATCAAACCTCTCTATCATATGACATATCATGAATTTTTCACAACTCTGGACATTTGAACATGTTATTTCCTCTCTCTCCAACTAGCAGGCTCCCATCCATCCATCAAGATTCAGCTCAAATATCACCTGCTCTATGAAGCTTTCCCCAACTGCCAAAGGCAAAGTTTATTTCTCTTCACTGCATTCCCATAGCATTTTTGTACTTCTCTCATGAAATATATTTTTCATTTAAAATCTCAATAGCCAGGATCTCCAGGGCCAAGCACAATTCATAGAATATACTTAATGTCTCACGGACAACTGAATCTAGAGGTGTCCAACATGACAGCTCCATCAGAGACAGGTAACAAAGCAAATGTATCAATTAAAATAATTCCTTAAAGACAGATGAAAATCAGTTAAGTGGAAAAAGACTCCCAGAAGATATGATTGGCACAAAACTCAGGTTAAAAAATGAGCTTTAAAAAGGCTCAGAAGAAACATTTTCATTTCAAACCATTATTTACTCTTGACTCTAACCTTGAGAACATTTTTAGCTGAAAGACTGTATTCAGACTCTGGGTGGGGGGGGGGTGGAAATCTAAGTTTTTCATTGTCTGTTATAAACCAAGTAGTGCACCAACCACCCCTTACCTAGTCTTCAATCTTATTCACAAAATGTGTCCACCTTTCTACCCTACTTCTGAATCCCTTGTTTCTATCAACATTCATGGACAAAACTGGATGGCAGTAACTGTTTGGCACTATCACAAAACTGGAGTAGAAACAAAGGAATGAGGGACAAGCTCCTGAGAGCCCAGCCAGCTGAGAACATTCTGATGACCCAGCTGGGATACTGAGAGGCAGGCACATTCAGGGCTTTGGCAATAGTTTGTTGACCTTCCTTGCTACCACATTTAACACCCAGCCATGCCAATTCCTCTAATGTGTTTCACCCTTTCTTACCTTAGCCTGCATGCTATGTGAAGAATATACTCATCTGTACTCAGAGGCCAGCCCTACCAGCTGATTCTATCTCAAGCCCCAAACATCAGTAACTTTTATTCTATTCATTTTCATAAGACAGTTCTGTAGTTTGACACCTATCTTGAGGCTCTGTGTTTGATTGTAAAGAAGGCTAGTAAGTCAGTTTTAAAACTCTACTTTAGGACTTCCCCAGCAGTCCAGTGGTTAAGACTCCACCTTCCAATGCACAGGGCATGTGTTCAATCCCTGGTCGGGGAATTAAGGTCCCACATGCCATGGGGTGCAGCTTAAAAACATTTTTTTAATTAAAGAAGAAAAGAAACATGGCCCCCAAACTCTTCATACTCTCCTGTTGAGAAGTGGGTCTATGTTCTTTCCTCTTGAATTTAGGCCATCTGATTGCTTGACCTACAGCCAGATGAACTGATGCTGTGCTTTTGTGTTCAGATCTCAAGAAACTGGAGTTCTACTTCCTGTCTCTTGGAACTCTTGCTGTAGGACCATAGGCACCATGACGCTAAGTAGGCTAAGTAGTTCAGGTAGAGAGGAAGCAAGGCCCCCAGTTCACAGCCTTGACAGCCAGCACCATCTTGCCAACCAACAAAGATTCTTTTCTTGAATGAAGTTTGGTCAGGCTCCTTAAATTTTTCCTAGGGCTGTCTGTGCACTTCCTTGTAAGACCTAGTTTTAGCAAGAACCCTGCTAAGTCAGTTTAACCAGAGTCCTCCTATCCTTGGTATCTGATAACCCTTGATATCTGATCAGGTTTCTCATCTGCCATCATCCACCAGATGATGTCTAGCCATGCTGGCCTGTCTTCAGTAAGAATCCTGTTAAGTGAGTGTAGCCAGAATCTCCCTTTCTGCTGATGTTTCCTCTTAGTAAATTTCCATCCACTCCCCTCAACCGTGTTCCTTGGCTACAAATTTCCACTAGCCTATGCTGTAATCAGAGTTGAGCCCAATCTTTCTCCCTCTCTGTAAAAGTTCACTTCAGTGGTCCCTATTCTTATGGTGATGCTCCTGAAAAAAACTTTGCCTTACCATCATTTAATGAATGTCATCTTCAAAGTAAATCCTCCAGACCTCCTCAGGTAACTTCATCATCAGATGCTACACGGAACAAAGATGAGTTGTGCTTGCTAACCTAGCCCACATTACAAATTCAGGATAAAAATAAATTAGTTTTTATTTTAAGCATTTAAATTTGGGAGTGGTTTGGGAAACAACACATGTGACTGATAGAGCAGGTAATTGACTAATGAATGACAAGTGTTCAATTCCAATCCAAGTTTTCATATAAGAAAATCATACTAAGAAACTATTTTGCTTTAAAAATGTAATTTTAACCTTTTATTCTAGAAAAGTTTAAACCATACGAAAAATAGTGACATGAGTCTATCCACCATGCATGTATCCAAGACGGAGCTTGAATAATTACCAACTCACAGTAAATCCACCATGAATTTTAAAGCAAATTCAACATGTCATATCATTTCATTTTTAAATATCTCAGAGTGTGTCTTTAAAAGACAGTAATTCTTTTTAAAACAGGCAATACCCATTTTCACTGTTAAAAAAAAATCACCATAGTCCTTAACGTTTCCTTAACATTACTGAATGTCCTATTACTATTCAAACTTCCCAATTGTTTCTTAAGTGTTTGGTTTGGTTTGGTTTCAGCTTTTTTGTAAGGATCCATACAAAATATTTTGTTTGACTCATCATTTGTGTCATTTTAAAATCTATAAGTTCTCCTTTTAGTTCTATTTTTCCCTTTGTTTTATTTACTGAAGAGCCCTTAGTCACTTGTCCGTGAAAACACATGTGGATCAAATAATGTTCTAAGTCTCTGCTGAGACACTAGACTACTAGATCCATACCAAAGAGTCTTGCTTTTTGGGAAAGGAGTCATCTTGGCTGCAAAATTCGAGCCTGGTATAGATTTCTCCATACTATAGGCAGAGTAAGAAACTGCTTGTTCAGAACTGTTTGAGGACTTGCCTCTACTCCAACCAAATTACCTTCCTACTTGGCCAATGGAATGACCCTGTGACTTTCAGATACATAGACTCATTTGCCTGGGAAGGGATAATGCCCCTAAATCATTATCCTGGAAGAGATTCATTTTTCATATTAGCCATTTCTTACTTCTCAAGGGTTTCTTTAAGTAACCAGATGCAGAAGTCAATTTGATGTTAGGAGGAGGTCATGAACATTCTAAGGCTTGAAATGTTCCAGCAAAACAGATTCATGTGATGTAAGGAAATTAAAGGTAGTCAAAACCCAATGAGTAGCCTGAGATCGGGTATCTCAGAGAGGTGTGAACAGATGTGCTGAAGAGACCATAAACCAGCCTAGTTTATGAAGGTTAAGTCTTCCTTCACCTTTTGCCTCCCTTCATGCCATTCCCTTCATACATGTCCCGTTGTGTAGCTAATGTGCAGCTAGTAACTTTTCCCTTATCAAAAATTATACTCAGAAAAAGCATCTGAGAGGATCTGATACAAACACTTATCCTTTGGTTTTTAAGCCTTATTTTTATTCTAAAGTGAAAGAATTACCTCTCATTAAAGAAGTTCCAAGCATTTTGGAAGGAGTTAGGCTTGTTTTTACCTGGAAGTCTTCCTCATGCCCTTGTTGGCACAGGTTGCGTTATCTGGGATATTCAAACATTTAAGAAAAATCTGTATGCATATACACACACACATTCTTTATATATATATATATATTTACATAAATATTTATATATATCACTTTGCTGTACAGCAGAAATTTTTAAAATTACAGTTTTTTTACAAAAAAAGTTGTAAACTAACTATACTTCAATAAAAATAAAGTTTTCTGATTTGTTTTGATCATTAAATCTACTAAAGGAAGATAGATGTTATTAGTGTCTGCTTTGGACTTTTTAGGGACTTCCCTGTAGCTCAGACAATAAAGAATCTTCCTGCAAGCCAGGAAACCTGGGTTCGATCCCTGGATTGGGAAGATCCCCTGGAGAAAGGAAAGGCAACCCACTCCAGTATTCTTGCCTGGAGAATCCCATGGACAGAGGAGCTTGGTGGGCTTGGGGGTCACAAGAGTCAGACACAAACACTACTATTTGGACTTTATAACCTGGGTTAAACACAAATTTTTAAAAACAACTGTAAAATATTCGTTAGAAATTTCCAGAGCCAATCATTTTATTGGCATCTCCTAAATATGGGGGGAAGTTTTGGGGCACCAATTATGCTGGGCTTCCCAGGTGGTTCAGGGGTAAAGAATCTGTCTGCCAATGAAGGAGATGCACAAGATGCAGGTTCAATCCCTGGATCAGAAAGATCCCCTGGAGAAGGAAGTGGCAAACCACTCCAGTATTCTTGCCTGGGAAATCCCATGGACAGAGGAGCCTGGCAGGCTACAGCAGTCCATGGGGTCCCAAAAAGTCAGACATGACTGAGTACGCGCAGGCCGGCACAGGCACACACAAGCAATTATGCTACCTAACAAGTCCTGGGATTATTTTAATGACAATTAGCCATTCCAATGTTGGTGGTTATCTCCACAAGGAACTCTATGCTTAGTTCTTTCTTGTCTTTCAATAAGAAAATAATTTTTAAAATAACAATGTCTACCCTTGTCTATGTATTTTGTTTAAACTTTTTTTTTTTTTAAGAGTAGGGCTTCTTCCTTAGTTCCTTAGCATTTGCTGGAGTGATGTTGAAATGTTTTATTTATTTTTTTCATTTGTTTTTAGGTATCTAAACTACTAATGAAGAACCAGGGACATACTTGGAGCAAATTATTTTTAACCCCTCTCCCATCAACAAAATTATCCCCAGTTGTAATCATGTAATTAAACAAANTGTAGTTAGATTCTTTTTATCTATCTTTACTTGTAGTTGATTAAAAAACATTTTTATTCATTTTAACTTTAAAAAGTATCTTTCACATAAAGAAAAGTGAAGTTGCTCAGTCGTGTCAGACTCTTTGTGATCCCAAGGACTATAGCCCACCAGGCTCCTCCATCCATGGAATTTTCCAGGCCATAGTACTGGAGTGGGCTGCCATTTCCTTTTCCAGGGGATCTTCCTGACCCAGGGATCGAACCTTGGTCTTCTGCATTGCAGGCAGAGGCTTTACCATCTGAGCCACCAGGGAAGCCCTCACAAGTTGGTTTGGTTACTGTTCAGCTGTAATTACATATGTGCGTGAGCTTCAGATTAGCACATTTTAATTACTTATTCTTTAACAAATATTATTTTATATGTAAAAGCTCCTTCCGGAGAAGGCAATGCAACCTACTCCAGTACTCTTGCCTGGGAAATCCCATGGATGGAGGAGCCTGGTGGGCTGCAGTCCATGGGGTCGCTAGGAGTCGGACACGACTGAGCGACTTCACTTTCACTTTTCACTTTCATGCACTGGAGAAGGAAATGGCAACCCACTCCAGTGTTCTTGCCTGGAGAATCCCAGGGACGGGGGAGCCTGGTGGGCTGCCGTCTATGGGGTCGCACAGAGTCGGACACGACTGAAGTGAGTTAACAGCAAAAGCTCCTTCAGAAAGCTTCCAGTTTTATAGTCTGATCACAAGACACAGAGACTCAGCTACACACATTCATTTTTAGAGCATGTTCTTAAAGGTTCTAGATCCTTCTAGCTCACTTTGGGCACAGTTTGTGTTCACAATTCCTGTGATACTATGGCAGTCTTGTTTGTAAAGTACTAGCTTAGAAATAAATAATGAGAGGCTGATGATCACTAGGAGGAAGAAACAGAACTTGAATTACTTTAATTCTGTCATTCTGTGTATTCACTTAGAGTTTGTATTTATATTTCAAACTTTTCTACCTGTGGAGACATTTGAAAGTCCTTAGACCTGATTCCAAAGAAATAAATGCAGATTACAGTTTCAGGAATGTATTGTGAAATGGAATTTTTATGATTTCAAACAAATATACAAATAGGAAAATTCTTAACCATAAGGCTAAGTGTGACAAAGAATCATGGAAATTCGATTATTTTAAAAACAGATTGATTAAAAGTTGGTTGTACTGTTTTTAAATTCACTATGGGCAGCACACCTTTTTCGGCTTTCTCTCAAGGCAGACTGCTGCCAGCACCTTGGCTTTGATATGCCACTGAGGAAAGAATAATAACAATCTGGGAGCTTCACTGGTGACTCGTTACTCGGGTTCCATCCCTGATCTTGGAAGACCCCATATGCCATGCAGAAACTAAGCCAGTGCGCGGCAACTACTGAGCCTGCGCTCTGCAACAGGAGAAGCCAACTGCAACGAGCAGCCCGAGCTCCACAGCTAGAGAGTAGCCCTCACTCTCTGCAACCAGGTCAAAGCCTGCCCAGCTACAGAGACACGGCCTGAGCACTGCCTCCTGCTGCTCAATGAACTCAGTAAATATAATATGCTTGAAGCATCCTGAAATGATCGGCCCCCTCACCCAGCCTACGGAAAAATTGTTTGCCACAAAACTGATCCCGGGTACCAAATAAGTGGGGGACTGCTGCTATACGGGAGACATGTGCAGAATTGGAGCATAAGCTGGGGCTGTCCAGAAGAAACTTGAAGGGGGAGATAGAAACTGAAATATATGTTCAAAGGTGGCTTGGTGAGGAACAATAGAGTGGTAATAGCAAGACGGAGGAATTCTAGTTGGAGAGAGGCAGACAGTGTGTGAACAAAGTGAGGATGTGACACCTGCATGCAAATTCTGAGAGCAATGATCTGGTTAAAGAAGACTGCTTATGAGGGGAAGAGAATGTTGGATGGTAAAATGAGCCAGACTTTGGACAGCTTGAATATCAGAAATTTGAGTCTGATATAAAAGAAGTCATTTTAGATATTTGAAGGAAATCCAGGCTGTAAGGAATCAGTGTAAACAATAGTGAAGAGTGAGAAATGGAAAGGCAGGCAAACCATTGTGGTCCAGGCAAGAAATGCTCTCTGTACACGCTGATTATGGCTGTCAAATAAGGGAGGAAAATAGATATTCATGATGCATAAAGAGATTGATAACAGATAGGATATTAAAAATAAAGAGAAAGATGACTAAATTTACAAGCCTGTATAACCATCAAAATCATGAAAAGCCAGCTTGAAAAAAAAAAACAGCTGAGTCCTAAATATTTTAAAAATATTATACAGTAAATGGACTTATTGGTAAGAATTTAGTCATTAAACATGAGACTTTTCCTGGACTTCTGGAATTAAATTTTCTAGTTCCATGTTTTCAGTATTAAATGCTCAAATAAATGCAGAAAAATCTTTGGATTTATTATGAACTCTAGCAAAATAGGCTATTGGTTTGGCACAAATTATTCCTGTTTTTAAAACCAACAATGGCAGAATGCCATGACTATGAAACCATTGTGATGCTTCACCAAATCAAAACTGGATGAGAGTGACCATATCAGAAAGCATTAAATATTTATTGTGCCACAAAATTTTCAGTGTACTTACAGAACATAACTCTTTTGGGTGAAACACTGAAATAACTAGTCAGTCTTATCCTCATTTAGTAATCATTAAACTGGTATTAAGTGAAAAAATTGTCAGCAAATGAATAATTCATAAAATTGAATATAAAATGTTATAACTTATGGACCTTTGGATCTACTATATTGTATCTGAGTGCAATCTGAATCCAAGTTTATGAATATAAACTTTCTAATCAGGATTTTACCTTTAGGGATCAACCTTTATATACACTGACTTTTTTTAGAAAATTCATTGTCAGTTTAATCTTTTGATAATTTTCAAAGTGGTACAGTTATCCATTTCCACTTTTAATTTTTTTTCTTTTACTGAACTTATTTTCAAAATAATTTTACAATATAAATTTAAATGAAGATTTAGCTACTTTGTTTTATTTATATCAGTTTTTACCAAAGCCACTGTGGGTTTTTTGGTTTTATATTATGTTATGTCCTTTGTCCAAGAAATGCCCTTTCCTCCCATTTTGTACATCTAAATTTGGATTAGGAAAAGAATTGTGTGCAGATTAGATCTTCATTTTATTCTTATTAATTTCTTATTGAGACATCTTCCAAGTCCAAATGGTAGATAGAACAGTCTTAAAATGCTGAGATCACAACTTTCTGCTTCACATGAGACATCCAGAGCAGGGTCAGCACCAGTGGGAAACGTGAGTTTTCTTGAATGTGTCTAGAATAGCAGCCTGCTTTGCTCTACTAATCATGAGTAATTTCTTCAGCAGCAAAACTCATCTTATTTGTCTGATTTTTAATTTTATAAATATTTCCTCATTTTAAAGAACTTCCAAATTCTGTTAATCTACCAACAATATGAGAGCAATGAGCTCTCTTACAAAACTTGCGTCATGTTATCATTTCTATCAGAAACTTTGTCCTAATTGCGTTACCCGTTCTGCATAATGACATGTTTTCCTTACCTAAAAACATGGTGATTTCTGAGACTTTTTCCACCACTAACTGTTGAATGAGCTCTGAATTCCGTGGGACCAGCAAAAATGCAAAAGTCTACAGATTTCACCAATTAAGGATCAACTGGGCATGGTTCATACTACAGCAAAATGCTTTGGAAATCTCTTTGCCCTCCTTTCTAAACACCTTCTAGCAAGCACAATGCTGCCTGTGACTTTCATTCTTTCAATTATTCATCTGTCACTAGCAAAACTTCTTGAATGTATTTCTTGTCTTTGAGACATAACAAGAGAATATAATGTTTCCTTAGCATGAAGAAATTGGTAGCATGATGGATGAAACTTCAGGAACATTACACTAGCTGGTTGTTTAAGCTTTAATAAAAAACACACTTGGGTCTTCCTTGCTAGATCTGAAACTTTACATGAATTGGTCTGCAAGGAAAACTAAGTACCATTTTTTGGTACATTTGGATTTTTACCTGTAACAATTACTCAGAAAAAGTTATATTTTCTGTTTGCTATTGAAGAGCTTTCTAAATCCTAGAATTTAAAAAAAAAAATGTTTCTGAGGTTTTAACATAATACTTTTCAAATCTGAGCCGTATTTAAAACATTTCTCACATATTTTTAAAAAAATTGTTTATCACATCAAATAGTTTTATCATGTTATTTAACATATATTACAAGTATCATATTTTAATCTACCTAAAACAGCCCTTCTGTAACTCTCTTTGTATAGACAAAAAAAAAAAAGAGGCCTCAGTTCTATTTTCCAGATCAAGCCTTTTGACCCATCTCAACAACCAGACCTGTGGTTTGGTCAATAATTATGATATTTTTTTATGGGAGCCCTGAAATGTTATATAAAATATGATTCTAGAGGGCAAGGAGGGTGGTCATTAGGTAAAAAATATAAAATGAGAACCAAACATGGGCATGAAAAATTTACTGTTTTCCATTTTCACCCCAAGAAACATTTGAACAATGATGTTTCTTTGTTTGGTAGACTTATACGTTAATTAAGCCTTACTGTTGTTTCACATGACTATTATTTAATAATATTTCCATACAGACCATAGCAACTTAAATAAATAAAAGATCAAACAAAATGTATTTGTTTTAAATTATCCATATCAGATTCAAAATTATTAAAGATAAATAGGTGATCCTTTCTTTTATCCAGATAAACATGTCTGTTCCTTAAAAAGTACTTTATTTTAATGTGTAAAGATAAAAAAGATCACATTCACCTCATTGGATGACAATGAATGTATTGTTCACTAATGAAATCAACTCATTTCTGAGATACTTGTGATTTCTTCCCCGATCAGCATGTCACACCAAAGACGGATTACCGTGGCAGCAATTTGTTTCAGATTTACTCTGTCAGTTCAGCCATTGATGACTTGAGACCATCCTTATCTGAGGTTGAAAATAGAGCTTTTTGTTAAGAGGGAAAAAAAAAATGTTTGTTTTTTTAAGCCATATCATCTTTCTATTTGACACACATAAGAGTGGTGGATATGACTCTAATGAACTTGAATGCATTTTAAAGTCCTGTTCATGTACACTTGTTTTATGTATTTTTGGTCCCAAGGAGTTTTGATTCCATTGACTACACTGAAAAAAAGTCAAAATAAAAATTCAGATACTTCTGTTTCCCACCAAACATTAAAAAGAGATACTTGTACTGAGAACTAGGAAGAAACAATAAAGTAAAGCTTGTGATTTTTCAAATTATATACAGTAGTAGGCTGGATCTGCTACTCAAACATTTTGGAAATTTCCCTCTTCTTAGTTTAACTGTCATTTTATTTCCAAAGATTTGTACAAAGGTAGTATTTGTGTCACTAGGTAATATGTTCTTCAAATGTATTCTCACTTTCTTTCGTCTAATCAATAAGACTCTCAAGAGTTTAATCTGATACAGTCCAGGTTATTGCATATTAACAATTTGTTAAGTAGGTAACATGATTCAAGTTTGACTGTATCTTCCCCCATGTACAGGTCATTGTTTAAATGTCTCTTTGGGGTTTTCAAATTAGCCAGTTCTATACTCAGGATTCATATTTAGCCCCAAAGTCAATGCATGGTGGCTAATTGCTCAGGCTCTGAGGTCCCATGTTAACTGTAATCTTGGGCATAAAAGTTAACCTTCTTAAGCTCTACATTACTCAGTTTCTAGGGACCATTTGTCATAGTGTCCCCTCACAGAGTTGTGTGAGGGTTATATGGGATGTTTTTAAAGAGTTTAGTGCCAGCAATGTGATAAACTCTAATAAATCCGAATTGCTATTATTGTTGTTTCACACTGGTTGCTTTATCCATGATTCTGAAATTTTTCTTAAGCTCCTTTGAATCTAGAAGGAAGTAGTAATTAGTTTTATTATTTCCAAAGAGAATGTTTGTTTTAATTAGAGTTCTTTTGTTTGCAAACGACAGAGATCAATTTAACATGATAATGAAAAAAAAAGAAAGGAAAGGAGGAGGGAAAAGTGTGTTACAAGAAAGTTCCGGAGTACTGAAGGATTCCTTTCTCTAGAAAGCATAGTCTCTTCTAAGACTTTTTGCCTTGTCACTGGGTCCAGTCACTCATCTTCCTTTCTTAACAAATATTGTTTTGAAAGTGGCTCTACTTCTCATTTTCCAACCCATTGCTTCAATCTAGCTCCTGTCCCCTACGACATTACTGGATCTGTATTGATTTTCCAATTGGACATTTTCCAATTTTCCAATTGCCACATATAAGAGTTTTCTTTTTAAAATTATTATCTTACTAGCTCTCTCTGCGATACATACACACTGAGAATGACAGGCCTTTTGAAAACCCTCCACCCCATTTATTACCCTTATGCTGCACATTGTGAGTTCTTTTCATAATTTGACACCTGTGCCTTTTATCCTCCTTTATGAGATCTCCAGCCTATGCCTGCCCCATAAATGTCTGTATTCCCAGTAATCTACCTTCCTCATAGTGCTCCACAGGGGTGATCTCATTTTCTGTTGATACTTACCTGCTACTGATTGCCAAATGTAAGTCACCAATTCGATCTTTCCTCGTCTCTTCTCTTTGAAACTTTCCCCAATGTGAATCTCCAAGACCTCAGATTCAACACATCCCAAACTATTACGTCTTCAGCAGTTAGGGTCCCCAAGGAAATTGCTGATGCACTTGACATAAGATAATTTAAGGAGAGTTGATTATAAAGATACTGTGACAAACATGTTGCTACAGGGGAACCAACAAAGACTGTCCAATAACACAGGTAAACATCCTGGGCCAAAGGAATGAAGGGAGGAAAAGTTAATAAAATAATGAAATCTGAAAGGAAGAAAACCTGTACAATGAAAATGTTGATGTCTATGCAGACATCAAACAAGAAGGAAGAGCAGGTGGTAGATTTGGAGGAGCAAAAAGAAGATATCCAGCACAATACGTCCTTTTCACTTAGCATCCAGTCTCATCTTTTGCTAGGTGAAAAGTGTGAAACATCAACACAGGGAATTCAAGAAGTCCCACCAGTTACTGTGTAATTGCCAAGTATGTAATCAATCTGGACATAATTCCATGTGAATCTTAGAATATTAGCTTAACACGTTCTTCAAATACAGTAGTGACTAACGAAAGAATAAAATAAACAGATAACAGCAAATAAAGTGTGCAGAAGTATCTCACAGAATCCAATGACAGAAATATTAATAGCTAAGCCTCCAGAAAGAATCAAAGTGGAAACTGGGAGACTCTTGCGAGTTAAGGGACTGTTCTTTCCAGCTCTCCTCACTGTTTCTCTTAGTAGATCTACTTTCTTCTGTTTTCTTCTTTTTTGTTGCAGTTCCATCCACCTAACAAGAAATGAACACACCATACATCCAGACTTATACACCTCCTATGTTCAAGAGGCTAACTCAGATGTACACAAACTGTTTTAGCCTTGATATTTCCTGAGACACAATATTATGACCCCAGCGTAAGTCCGTATAACCACCCCTGAACAAATAAGCTCTGCTCAGGGACACCTGCTTTGAGACCAGTGCCAGAGAAGAGGAACCTGAAGGATAATCTAAGAATGTCTATTACAGCATAAACTCTAAAAATAGAATCTAGGTCTCATATATTCTTGCTTCTCTTAGAAGACATAGCTGTTTGGGGTTATAAAAATACTAAAATCTGGTTGCTTGATTTTAATTTTCATCAGCAAAGGAAATATTTCATACTTGAGGATTGTGGCTTAATTATTCCCTAAACATTTGCTTCTCCATTTTGAGTAATTCTGATGTTTCCCTCCGCCACACACCCCTGACCAGTGAGTGTCCTTCCTACTTGTATTTTCCTAGTCTCTAAGAATATATTTTTTTTAATTTCTGATAACAGCTTCACTTGTCTCATTGGAAAAGAACTGGAGAGTATGCATGGCGTTCTGGTTATGATTTCACCACAATGGACCAGTGCAAAATATAGAGGAATTGCTTTTCATTACCTACCCAATTCCTCACATTGTACTTAACTATGTAACCATATATACACTTCTGTAGCTCTCTAGAGAATTTTCTCCTCTGCTTGAAAATTCCCTAATTTTATTTTGTAGTAGGTTATTGTCATCTCCAAGTAACTGAAGAGTAATTAAACTAAATAGTGTATAGCCCAAGAATAAAAGGAATCACATATACCACACATATACACATACATAATTTAAACAATTCTCAGCAATAATATTGCTAGTGATATAGTTGGTATTGTTGTTCAGAAGCTGTTATGCTGGCATTATATAAAAGCAAATTAGTAGTAATTAGCAAATTAGAGCATATTCTAATTCTTTTTTTTTTTTCATATTCTAACAAACTCTTGAGAACTAGGAATTTCCACCTGTGAGAAAACAGGTACACGTTTATCAGAAAGTCTAAAATCCTGTCATCCTGCAGAAACACCAGTATAATTCTATTATAAACAAACTTTCTTTTGTGTATGTGTGTATTGTAGGTAATACAATCCTAACCCTAGATAGGATTTACTTAAGATTTACTTCAAAATAATATAGAAGAAAGAAAGTACATTGGGATATAGATGGAAAAAAGACTGGTTTGTGTGCTAAGTCACTTCAGTCATGTCTGACTCTATGCAACATTATGGATTATAGCCTGCCAATCTCCTCTGTCCATGGGATTTCCCAGGCAAGAAGACTGGAGTGGGTTGCCATTTCCTTCTCCAGGGGATGTTCCTAACCGAGGGATCAAACCTGCATCTCTTAGGTCTCCTGCATTGGCAGGCAGGCTCTTCTAGGGCTTCCAAATTGGGGTGTAGATGAAAAAAAGACTAGTTAGGAGTTGACAATTATTTGTTTAATCTGTAGGTTGAGTATGAGTATAATCTGAAGTTTCTATATATTTGGAATTAGTCTACCTTTTCAAATTGAAAATTAATAATTAATTAAAATGTAGTGTGGTGCAATGAAGGAAATGCTAAACAGGATGACGAGAAACCTACCTGCATTCTAGTCCCCCATTTACGATATACAAATAAGATGCAATGTCAAAGACAAATCATTTAACTTCTCAAAGATTTGTTGACTCATCTGTAGAGGTCAGATAAAACATATTAGCCTCAGAACAAGAAAACTAAACTTTCTATGGATTTAATTATAAGCCCTCAGGACAATTATTTGATAAACATCTTCAAACTTGTCACAACCTCCATGATTGAAATTATATTACAACAGAACACACTGAAGTCTAATAAGCCAATTCTCAACTGGGTTCAGTGTCAGCTCAAATTATTCAAACCTAACATTGGTAAAACTCATACTGTTAACTGAAAAACACAGCTAATAAATAGCCAACCTTTGTAATTTAATCATAAAATTAGATTTCCACTGACATGTGCAATTACAAACAATTATTGTTTCTAAAATCTTTACTTAAATCAGTATTGAAAAAAGCCAATAAGATCTGAGATATTTTCATTCTAATTTTAGGTTAGTTTAATAATTATAACCAAATCCAAATATAATAGAAAGTAAAATAAAATATGCAAAGTATTCTTTCAGAATGGCATTTTCAGGATCAACTT
>SJYQ01104739.1:132451-173988 GCA_006410935.1 Redunca redunca
CTTTACAAGCAACCTGTTTTCAAAGATGAATTCTGTTAAAATGAATATTAAAAATATTCTTTCAAATCAGACCTAAATCTACACATATAATGTAGTAAAGAGCACATCTTTTGAATCTCTCAATTATGTATTTCTGCATCTACTTAGACGGATCTACAGAGCTTGCTTTAGGCTGTAGAATTTTTTCTTGCTTAGTACATTGTACTTACAAATAACCAGAAAAATTTGTACTTTTCCAGTCCAACTAAAAAAAAAAAAACTCATTTTAGGATTTTCCCTTACTCATATACACACTCATTCAACAAGTACACACACATGTGCGAACATACACGTTTTAGTTGTACTAAACTTAATGTGAAATTTTAGATTAGCGTCTCATTTATTGGCAATTCTGGGAAAGGGTTTTAGCTTAATCCTCAGTTAATGAAACCCTTGCTTGTGAATTTCCTTTGTCAACACTGCATTTAATGTATAGTGCTTCATACCTGCTGGATCATCAAAACCTGCAAAGTGATTAGGCTCAATTGGAATGCGAAAGATTGGAAGGAAGGATTTTGGTAATATTTTATAAAAAGAAGGTACATGAGCTGGCTCTATTTAAAAAACTATTCTTCAGCTCTTGTGTTTTTCTATTAAAAGTAATAAATAGCTATGCTTCAAACATAACAGAGCAGTTCTTAGAAATCAAGCCTGATTGATAGGTAATACCTTGAGAGAAAGCAACCAGGTCAGATACTGGCTCAGAAAAAGTCTGGCCACTGTTCCTTCTTTTGCTTTGTCAAGGCTGGACACGTATATGGAAATGACTCCCAGAAAATTACAGCAAATGCCTACCCAGATGATTTGGAGAGATGTATATGTGATCATCAAACATTTAGGTTTAGAAAAGCTATTAGTGACTCATACACTATTTTTATATAACCCATTTTCAAAAATATGGGCTACAAGAATATTCAATAAATACAAAATGCCATTTTTTGGAGCTAGAGCAGGCACTTCCAGATTTGGCATTGTCATCCAACAAGGTGCTTCCCAGGTGGTACAGTGGTAAAGAATCTGCTTGCAGTACTGGAGATGCAAGAGAGGTGGGTTCAGTCCCTGGAACTGGAAGATTCCCTGGAGTAGGAAATGCCATGCCAAACTGTTCCAGTATTCTTGCCTGGAAAAGTCCATGGACAGAGGAGCCTCAGGTCACAAAGAGTTGGACACAACTGAGCACAGCACAGTACAGCATCAGTTCAGTTCAGTCGCTCACTCATGTCCCACTCTTTGCGACCCCATGAATCGCAGCACGCCAGGCCTCCCTGTCCATCACCAACTCCCGAAGTTCACTCAGACTCACGCCCATCGAGTTGGTGATGCCATCCAGCCATCTCATCCTCTGTCGTCCCCTTCTCCTCCTGCCCCCAATCCCTCTTAGCATCACAGTCTTTTCCAATGAGTCAACTCTTCGCATGAGGTGGCCAAAGTACCGGAGTTTCAGCCTTAGCATCATTCCTTCTAAAGAAATCCCAGGACTGATCTCCTTTAGGATGGACTGGTTGGATCTCCTTGCAGTCCAAGGGACTCTCAAGAGTCTTCTCCAACACCACAGTTCCAAAGCATCAATTCTTCGGCGCTCAGCCTTCTTCACAGTCCAACTCTCACATCCATACATGACCACAGGAAAAACCATAGTCTTATAGTAGTATCCAATAAGGGACCCCAGGTTGTTAGTGGAGAATTCCTACTAGCAATGGTGACAATCAGAAGACAGAAAAGGGCATTACAGAGATAATCAAAAGCAACAACACTTGGCTGTTAGTGTGAAAAATCTATGATGAAGTTAAAGTTTCATTTTATTGAATAGTATAAAATACAGCTCTTTGATCATAAAGTCTAAAGAAGATTCTACCCTGACCCCTTCAGCTTTGGTGTCTCTTCAAGGAAACGAATCCATAATTTCTACACAGTATCACTTTAACACAATAATAGATCCTTAAGCAGAATAAAGCAAGAACCTCAGTGTGGAACCAAGAATTGATAGCAAAATAGTAAAATACCATCTGTATCTAAAGTTGGTCTGCAAAAAAGACTTATGTTTCTGTGAAATTCCTGTCAATCAGCCACGTGCTTTTCAGAAACTATGGCATCTTATCAGTTTGGTAGTTGCCATTTTTATTGAAAGAAAAGCTAGGCAACCGAATAATTATGACTTTAATCCAAAATATTCTATAATTTCAGAGACATAATTACCTTGAGTGAACTTCTGCAAAGCTTAGCTATGTACCATGCAAAATCTAATGCACACAAGGAACAAAAACTTCAGATGGAGGTCTGCCATTTCCTTCTCTGGGGGATCTTCCCAACCCAGGGATCGAACCCAGGTCTCCTGCATTGTAGACAGACGCTTTACCATCTAAGCCACTAGGGAAGAGCAGATGGAGGCCTAACCCCCAGTAAAATGTTTTCCAGCTCTTTAGAAGGTCTGGTTAACCTCTTATGCAATGGAACAAGGTTGGATAACCTTATCTGTCCTTTTAGGAACAAAACCAAATATTTGTTTCCATGACTTCTGGTTCTGATTTTATCTGCCTATTACTTCAGTTTGTGAAAAGGTAATCTTTTCATTTCTTATAGCAATACTGAAAAAAAAAAGTGACAGTGTTAGTCACTCAGCCCTGTCTGACTCTTTGTGACCCCCTCCCTATACTGCAGTATGCCAGACTCCTCTGTCTGTGGAATTCTCCAGGCAAGAATACTGGAGTGGGTTGCCATTCCCTTTTCTAGGGGATCTTTCCTGAGCCAGGGATCCAACCCAGGTCTCTTGCATTGCAGGCAGATTCTTTACTGTCTGAACTATCATGGAAGCCCCTATAGCAATACTATTTATTAACAATAGCAACAAAAAAAAAATTCTAGGAAATTTCCTAGCCATCCAGTGATTAGGACTCAGCGTCCTCATTGCCTAGAGCCCAGGTTCAGTCCCTAGTCAGGGAACTAAAACCCCACGAGCCATGTGGCCAAGCACAAGACAACAGGGTAAAAAATTTTTTCTAGATTCTTTGTTCTGCATGAAGGGATGTCATGATAAATACAACCTTGGGCTTGTTACAAAAAACTGAGAGAAAATAGAGGTATACATACATGTGTTCTCGTACATACGTTTTAGCACCTTATATTACAATGAGGATATTAACTTTTTAAGAAAACCATTCATCAAAAGAGAAAGCTGCAGGAAGGGGAAAGGAATATACAGTCCTTTCCTCTGATACATGTGTATAATTAGTCTCTCATCACCTTATTCTGTCTGATGGCAGAATATTCGGGGACATGTCATGAGACTTTGCCCCACTGTGATTAAAATATCCTTTCGTTTCATGAAGTGAAGTGAAAAGTATTCAGTCATATCTGACTCTTTGCGACCCCATGGACTATACAGTCCATGGAATTCTCCAGGCCAGAATACTGGAGTAGGTCGCTTCTCCAGGGGATCTTCCCAACCCAGGGATCGAACCCAGGTCTCCTGCATTGCAGGCAGATTCTTAACCAGTATGGGATCAGAACTCTTTCCCCTCTGTGAATTGGGGAAGAGGGAGTATTGTGCACTCCTTCTTTACAAGAACATTTTGGAATATATAACTGGACTGATTTAAATGGTTGCAATCGGTGCTCTAATATTAAGAGCCCCTGAAGAGCCTTGAGAGTGTGTGGAAGTAAAATCTCCATAAATACTAATGAGGTCAATACTCTCATATTTTGAAGGGCGTGAGTGAAGGTTTATAGGATGAATGGAGCAAAGGCAGTCTAGGCCTGGATGTAGAGATTTTCAAATGTTTACAACACTCCTGCTTCAGTGACAGAGCAAAGCTGAAACTTACAGTCTCTTTAAAACATGAGACTTTAGCTCATTATTACCATAGTGGGTATTCTCTCCATTCTTTTACTGCTCCCTGAAATCATTCCTTGGGTTTATAAGTAAGTGTGCAATATTTTAAAAAGAAAAGCAAAAAAATCACAAATAAACCAGTTAAAGCAGCAATTTGAACAGGTAGCACAAACACCCTTTAAATCCAAGTATGTACTCCTAGAAGAAAAGTAGAGAAATTAGGAATTAAAAAAAATCATTCATTAATGGTCAGAGACCTGAAGGAATAAATAAAAGAATGGGGTTCACAAATTTTGCTCTATGATTTCAAACAGCAAAAGTACAAATTCAAACAGTAAACTATAAGATTTAGTATCCATAAGATTAAAACATTACATCTATTTGGGAAAAGTACTCTTTATAGTGAGACTAGAGAGAAAACTTTCCCACAGGTTCTCACAAGTAAGACCCTGCATAATGTCACAAACAGAATCCTTAAGGTTGATATATCAACAAATTTAATACAGGCATCTTTTTAATAGTCTGTGTTAAAGGCTTCACCTGATATACAATTTCATAAGCACAGTAAGGGTGAATCTGGGCAGAAGAGAGAGGTAGTAATAAATGTTGTACAGAATTGCAGTGTTCTGTGGTTTCACCTTGGGATAGAATTTAGAACATCTATGAATGGGTAAATAGAATATATTTCAAGCAATGTTCCATGCATAATCACCTGAGCTTTCAAGGGCTATTGAGTGATACTAATATAAAGACTATAAAGACTAACATTCCTGTAAGTACCAAGAGTTATCAAGTAAGAGAAATATGCAACTTTAATGAAAGATAATTCTAGAGGAGTATTGGATTCACAATGAAAATATCAATGTGATATTCTTTATATAATGGAGGGAGAAATTTTTAAAAAACTTAACATTTAAGGAACAAAAAACTTATGTAATAATTTTATAGTCATTGGAAAATGAGATTACTGATGATTAGAGTAACCATATATTAAAATCCATTGCCAATCTATAATTATTAAATTTATGTTGTGCTGGTACTAGATCAATGGAGCAGAGAAATTATCTGAAACAGATTCTACTCAATATGAATCTGAACTTAATAAATGCTGAATGAGGTCTTAGAAATAAGATTTCAGAAATAAGTGAGAATTTCAAGTAATATCTATAAACTTTGCTGGAAAAAAATAAGCTATTTAAAAAGAAAAAATAATCTGAGATATACAACAGTTACCATAGCCCAAATAAATTGCAATTGGATATGAAAATTTGTTGTAAAAAAAATTTTTAAATTATTAGAATATAGAGATGAAACCTGTTTGATCTCTTTAGGAGAATGTTTTCTTTAAAAAACATTTAGTAAATGAAAGAGATACAATATATGAAATTTGATTGGATTTTGCACAAAAATAAAAAAATTAGGAAATTGTGTCCTAAAAAAATGTCACATCTGGCAGTTCTAATAAAGGAAAATATGAAGCAACCTCAACATCCACTGTCAGGGTAAAAGGAAACACAAGATTTTACTAAGTGGCACGTCCATTTGGCAAAACATTATGACACTATTAAAGACGTTTATGAAGATTTTAATGACACAGAAATGTCATATAATAAAATAGTGAGTGGAAAAAACAGAGTATCAAGCCACATATGCAGTCTGAAAAAAATTCATAAAAACTAATGAAAAATACTGAAATATGATAAAATATGAACAACTGGTACCTTTAAGTAGTGTTATCATCTGTTTTTTCTATTTTTTATAGTAGTTCATGCAACTCAAACTTTTCTCTATATCCACAAATGCTGTGAGTGTGATATGAGTAAAATTTATTTAGAAATCTTTGAAAAGACATTAATAAAGAGAAAGAAGAGAGTCTCCAGAGTATTCAGGTAACCAAAAAAACATACTGAAGTCTGGTCAATGCTAATATGGTTAACATTTATACATTTATATAGGTGTTTACATAAAAAGAAAAAGAAACAAATAGTTTGAAATAGGTCATATATAGATCTCAGAGATATAACTTTTGAAAACTTTTCAGGCAAGCTCTTTCTTTTTATGTTTTTATAATGGTCTAAATATTTCCTAGAATTTTTTTCCTTGTTTGTTCTGTTTAATTTTCTGTTTAACTTCAGATAAAAGAAGCTGAAAGTTAAGTGAGCAGGTGTCACTGAGGCACTGGGAGAAGGAAGTTGTGATAGTAAAACCTCAAGTGAAGCACTCTGAACACACATTCCCTCGCTGCATCACTTCACACTTTTCTGAGTAAATTAACCTTTGCAAGTCATAGATAATCAAGTCAATTATCTTAATAATAGAAATGTCTTACATCAAAAATCAGTTTGCTGGTAAAAACAGATGATCAATTTAGAATTTTCATATATTACATTTTAATCTCCAATTAAGTTTAAAGATATGAACTGAGAAAGCCAATCATTTTGTTTGCACATTGACACTCTTTTAAAGTGTCCGTCTATACCCCATCTCAAAGAGAATGTTCCCTCAGAACCCACTGAATGAGCAGCAAGGAATGAATGATCCATAGTTGATCGGACCAGCGGGACACCTAACCCAAGCAAAGTCTCTAAGATTCCCTTTTCTGGGAATTTATAGTTGAAACACAGAGAGATTGAATTAGTTTTCTGAGAGCGCTCTACCTGTCCAGTTACTAGATTAGAGACTACCAGCTGAAGACTTGGTGTTAATGAGCCAAACAACAAAGCCAATCTATGGGGGAAACCTAAAAAATGAATCAGAAACACATAATGAACATAAGTGTCACACAGGAGAGACAGTTGATTAAGGAGCAGTGGCTTCTGAGGGCTTTCCAGTTCTCTGTTCCAGAACCTCACTCATGCCTAGTGACACATCGCATCTCTGGTTTCATGTGATATGACTGGATATCTTATTAAAAGTCTCCCTGTATTTAAACAAACTTCAGATGTTATTTTGTTGCTTGCAATCAAAGCATCCCTTGGTAAATAAGTACTTGTCCTTTCTAAATTACATTAAAAATGAATAAGGCATGTGCTTTTTATCCACCTTTAACAGAATGACTTCCCTGGTGGCTCAGACAACAAAAGCGTCTGCCTACAAAGCTGGAGACCTGGATTCAATCCCTGGGTTGGGAAGATCTCCTGGAGAAGGAAATGGCAACCCACTCCAGTATTCTTGCCTGGAAAATCCCATGGACAGAGGAGCCTAGTAGGCTCCATGGGGTTGCAAAGAGTCGGACACGACTGAGTGACTTCACTAACAGATGAGGAACTAAGTAAAATAATTTAACAGTATGTGATTACTTACTGTAACCCTAATATTTCAATCCCAGTTCCTCTGCTATTAACTCTTCTGTGTTTAGAAGTAAAGATGGCCAGTGCTGTGCGGGCAGCCAATGAACACATCAGCAGAAATCTGCCTACAAGGTGGTATAACTGAATAAGTGCTACATCTATGTTCTGCTGTAGTAGCACCGTGTGGGGAGACCATGGGTGATCAACTCAGTTAAAAGCAACAGGACCATTAACTTATAGGTCTACCATCAAATTCATAGAAAAAAACAAGGAAATTTTACTTTGATATTACTGTTAACCAAAATGTATTAGGCTTCTATTTTAACCCCACCTATAGTTTCTGTATTGAATGATTTTTGTCATCAAAAGAAAAGCAAATAAGAACAATTTCTAACTCTAGTATTTAAAATTCTGATCTCAGACTTCCCTGGCAGTCCAGTGATTAGGACTACGCACTTCCAGCGCTGGAGGTGATGGTTCCATCTCTGGTCAGGGAACTAAGATTCCACATGCCAAGAGGCAGGGACGAAAACAAAACAAAAAGTAAAAACAAATGATAAAAAGAGAAAAAAAAAAATCTGATCAGCAAACTCAGTCAAACATCTTCAATCCTGTACAATAAAAAACAAACAGTTAAAGTCATCTAGGATCTACTATATGCTCTCAAATTTCTATGTGTTCTATATAACTAAAGATATATAGCTAATTTGCTAATAATTATTGTTTAGATGCCATTTATTGGTTGCCTGTACTGGTCTAGGTATTTTACACACATTATTCATTCATTCAACAAGTATTTATTTTATTGAATATACTGTAGTATACACACTGTTCATATGTGATACTTACTGAAGAAAAAGTCCCTGCTCTCAAAAGAATTTTAGGCTTCATTTAATCATCACAATTAACCTGCTGTTGTTACCATTTTTTTAGACCCAATGAGGTTAAATAATTTGCCCAAGGTCACACAACAGATGAAGTATAGCCTAGGCTTCTTAAAATCTCAGACTCTTTCCACTTGACTACAGTCTCTCATTAAATCATAGACTATGGAAAGTGAGCCATATTTATAGCCAGGGGAACACTGTTGAGAAGCTGATAATCACTGATAATCCATGCCAAGACCTTCTCACATATATTAGTTCCTTGATGCGTTTACTACAAATGTAGATTACTTCCCATAAAGTAATGCTCCCATTGAAACCAATGTTTCCTAAAATACTTTAACAAACTTTGAAATTTATCATTGGCTTATCACTGGATTGGAATCTGAAATACTCTACCATCAATATAAATAGCATCCCAGATGTTCAATATAAGATGAATGCACATAATTTTATTAAACCAAATTTATTTTTAATTTGATTCATTCATATATATATACATAGTGTACCACTATTAACTTGATTCATTTGTATATGAATGTACAGTGTATATAGTATACAGAATGTATAGAATATATATAGTGTGCAAGAACAGGTTATAGGTGCTGGGATACAGCAGCAATTGGAAAAAAATTCCTACTCTGATGGCATCCACATAAAATATATATTTTGTCATAAGGTAGCAAGTTCAGTAAAGAAAAATAAAGCATGGAAGAAGGTTGGGCATATAAAGGACTAGGACTTACAGTTTTAAATAGGCAAGTCAAGGAAGGCTTCATTGAAAAGATGAAATGTGAACAAATTCTTAAAGAAACTGAGAGGGTGAGCCACAAGGAGATTCAAGCAAAGTATACAACAAGTTCAATATCCCTGACCTGGGTGCATCAGTGCTCTCAGGAGTGTCAGGATGAGAGAAGTATCAGGCACCAGACTATATGGGCTTCCCTGATAGCTCAGTTGGTAAAGAATCTGCTTGCAATGTGGGAGACCTGGGTTCAATCCCTAGGGTGGAAGATCCCCTGGAGAAGGGAAAGGCTACCCACTCCAGTATTCTGGCCTGGAGAATGTCATGGACTGTGTAGTCCATGGGATCACAAAAAGTCGCACATCACTGAGCAACTTTCACTTTCACTTTCATGGGCCATCATGGGCTTCCTAGGCAGCGCTAGTGGTAAAGAACCCACCTGCCAATCTGCCAATGCAGGAGACTCAAGATATGTGGGTTCGATCCTTGGCTCAGGAAGATTCCCTGGAGCTTGGTATGGCAACCCACTCCAGTATTCTTGCCTGGAGAATCCCATGGACAGAGGAGCCTGGAGGTCTACACTCCATGGAGTCACAAAGAGTTAGACATGACTGAGCATCTTAGCACAGCACAGCACATAGGCCATCACGAAGGGATTGGCTTTCTCACTCTGAGTGAATAGGAAGTCACTGGAAACTTTTGAACAAAGGAATGAATTAAATTGCCCATATCTTTTCAATGAATTTTTATTTATGTAAGGCAATTAGTCTAGAACCTTGTTTTTCAAAGTACAATCTCATAGGAATCAGCCATATCAAAATCACCTGCAAGATTATTAGGCAGAACCTTTGGCCATAGCACAGGCCTCCTAAATCTCAAGGTGATTCTTAGGAAGCACTTATGCCTGTGTCCTAATGCTGGTTTGGTCATTTCCTTAGCATGTAACTCTAGGCAAATCTCTTAATCTCTAAACCTAAATTGCTCATCCCTAAAGTGGAAAGGGTCCCTGCTACACTAATTCAGAGGACTGATTAAAGGATCAAAGGCAATGAATTATGTGAAAGCACTTTGAAATCTATAGAGCGTCATTAGAAGTCTCACCTAAAATGGGCATTTGCATACAAGGAAAATCCAAGGGGCCAGGGCTGGTGTCTGGAATGTCTTGGCCACATACCTCACAGCTGTCTTCACAAGCCCTGTGTATAAACAAAGCTCAGGAAACATCCCACTTGGTAAAACAAATACTCAGGTCTATGAATATGTCATGGATCTGAGTCATCCCAGGAGATTCATGGAATGATATCTGATCCAGCTGCTCTCCAGATCAAGCCAAGGAATTTGCCATCATGTCAGTGCACCTGCCACTGTTCTGTGACATTCCTGGTTACTTCCTTTCTGTGCTTCCCATCTTTTATCAGCAGAAGACTGTGGGATGGCTGAGGGAACAAGGCAAGGCAGGAGGCAGGCCTTTCTGAGCAGTCACTTGTCAGGTAAAAGGTTGACAGGCTTGGAGTGCTCTCCAACAATGAAAGCAAACTGTCACACAGCCAATCCTTCAGCCCCCTGAGAACTGGCACTTGGATGTTTCTAGCCAACAAGCCTCCTTTAATGAAAGGCTTAAAGTCATCAAAAACGAACATTCCATTGCTAAAAATTGTATTCCACAAGACCCTGCTCCTGGAGATGTTTAAGAAAAAAAGGATTCTGAGCTCAGGTAAATTGGGACTGTTGCACACCACCCTGGGTTTCCCAGGTGGCTGGCACAGTGGTAAAGAATCTGCCTGCTAATGCAGAAGATGCAGGAGACTCAGGTTCGATCCCTGGGTTGAGAAGATCCCCTGGAGTAGGAAACAGCAACCCACTCCAGTATTCTTGCCTGGAAAATTCCATGGATAGAGGAGACTGGCAGGCTAAATCCACAGGGTCCCAATGAATCAGACACGACTGAGCACACAGACACACACACACACACACATAGACACACACCTCACACACCATGACATCCCCTGGAGCAGAGCATACAAAGAATCCTGTTGAACTTTGCCTAATCAGCATTTTCCAAATTTACTTGACTGCAGAACACTTCCTAGCAATCTTGTCTACTAATACACCACAGTTTAAACAGTAGTTCCACTAAGAACATATCTTAAAAATTACTGCCTTTTTTTGGTTATAATGTTTAATGTATTCTTAATAAGCACAGTAAACCATAGCATAGAACTACTTTTATGGAAATTAAATATTCTAACCTGGAAGCTACTTGAGTACAGGAGCCATTGTTT
Source organism: Redunca redunca (assembly GCA_006410935.1). NCBI lineage: Eukaryota > Metazoa > Chordata > Mammalia > Artiodactyla > Bovidae > Redunca > Redunca redunca. The sequence continues at coordinate 143,521 of SJYQ01104739.1, forward strand.
TTCACTCTCCAACCCTTAGAACAGCACAAGGAATTGAGACAATTCTCAGTGAATGTTTGCTAAATTTTAAAAATTCAAAATAGAATCTATTTTTTACATGAGAAAAGATATTCTCACTGTATCATCAAGGATGTGATGAGTATTTATAATGGGTTTTATGTGATGGGTCTGTACATTCAAATAACTTATTTGGGTTGATGATTTGCTACTACTATAAGTAAAAAAATAAGGAAACATCATCTTTATGATGATGAAACAAGAAATTTATGCAAGAATACCATCAACCATCACAGTTTCTCAGCATTTATCAAATACCATGTTTCAATATTTCTAAAGAACCAGAAACTTTTTTTTTAAAAGTCTACAAGCAATAAAGACTGGAGAGGGTGTGGAGAAAAGGGAACCCTCTTACACTGTGGTGGGAATGCAAACTAGCACAGCCACTATGGAGAACAGTGTGGAGATTCCTTAAAAAACTGGAAATAGAACTGCCTTATGACCCAGCAATCCCACTGCTGGGCAGACACAGCGAGGAAACCAGAATTTAAAGAGACACGTGTACCCCAGTGTTCATCGCAGCACTGTTTATAATAGCCAGGACATGGAAGCAACCTAGATGTCCATCAGCAGACGAATGGATAAGAAAGCTGTGGTACATATACACAATGGAGTATTACTCAGCCATTAAAAAGAATACATTTGAACCAGTTCTAATGAGGTGGATGAAACTGGAGCCTATTATACAGAGTGAGAGTGAAGTAAGCCAGAAAGAAAAACACCAATACAGTATACTAACATATATATATGGAATTTAGAAAGATGGTAACGATAACCTGTATGCAAGACAGCAAAAGAGACACAGATGTATAGAACAGTCTTTTAGACTCTGTGGGAGAGGGAGAGGGTGGGATGATTTGGGAGAATGGCATTGAAACATGTATAATATCATATGTGAAATGAATCACCAGTCCAGGTTCGATGCATGATACAGGATGCTCGGGGCTGGTGCACTGGGATGACCCAGAGGGATGGGTTGGGGAGGGAGGTGGGAGGGGGCTTCAGGATGCAGAACACGTGTACACCCACGGCAGATTCATGTTGATGTATGACAAAACCAATACAATATTGTAAAGTAAAAAAAAGAACAAAAGGCAGAAGCTAATGTCATTCTCTATAAAATAGCATGGAATGTGAATTGTAAGCCAGACGGTCTACAGGGATTTGGAATCACTATTCAAAATTTATAGTCCTTAGTTATCAAACTGCTAGTAAAGTAGAAAAATACATCCAGGGGGCCTTGATTGCTCTAAATCATGGCTGATGGTTCAGCATCGCATCCCAAACCTCTATCTACACTGTGTCTTGAGAGAGGTGTTTGGGGACTGCAAAACTACCAGGAAAAAAAAAAAAAAAAAAANGTAATTTTATATATTATACCAGATTGTATACACTATTTAGGGAAGCATTTATATGAATACACACACACATATTTACACACAATCTGTCAAACAGTGGTGATGAGAATTGGCTTTGGGTTTTCAGATACACCTTTTATCACCATAAATATTTATATAAGACAAACAAAATGCTGAGAAAAAATCCAAAGGAGGCTCACTAAAATATACTTTAAGAACATAGCAGACATTTAACTTCTTGAAACTTCAGTTTTTCAGATGACATAATTTTGATAACCTACAACCATAACGTATTATAAGGATTAAAAAAGGTATATTTAAAGCAGCCTTATAAATGTTAGCTACTGTTATTGATGTTGCTGTGTTTTATTATCATTATTATTTTAAACTTCTTAAAATTAAAATTATTTTTAGTGAATCCCTATAGATGGTTATTTAATAGAAATTTACCAATTCCAAATATGGGGAAGCAGAAGAATACAGCTAATGTCACAGCCTAAATAAGAACTAGCATATTCAAAAGCAGAGATATTACTTTGCCAACTAAGGTCCGTCTAGTCAAGGCTATGGTTTTTCCAGTAATCATGTATGGATGTGAGAGTTGGACTGTGAAGAAAGCTGAGTGCCGAAGAACTGATGCTTTTGAACTGTGGTGTTGGAGAAGACTCTTGAGAGGCCCTTGGACTGCAAGGAGATCCAACCAGTCCATTCTGAAGGAGATCAGCCCTGGGTATTCTTTGGAAGGAAATGATGCTAAAGCTGAAACTCCAGTACTCTGGCCACCTCATATGAAGAGTTGACTCATTGGAAAAGACTTTGATGCTGGGAGGGATTGGGAGTAGGAGGAGAAGGGGACGACAGAGGATGAGATGGCTGGATGGCATCACTGACTCCATGCACATGAGTTTAGGTGAACTCCGGGAGTTGGTGATGGACAAGGAGGCCTGGCATGCTGCGATTCATGGGGTCGCAAAGAGTTGGACATGACTGAGCGACTGAACTGAACTGAACTGAAGTAAGAACTAGGAACAAGGTGTTCTATCTGAATTCCGAGCCTATTCTGAGTTCCATGCTAATCTCTTTTTACAATTTAATTAACACTGACAACTCAGCACTTTTGAAAAAAGAATATAAAGGAATTCACTAGCAAGTAGGTTACACAAGTTTCCTGGTGACCAAAATTATGTCATTCATATATGAATTGGATTTATCCAAACCATTGTTTGAATTTGAATATTTACATCAAAATTCATATAAAATACAAATTTATTAAACATGTTGTATGTTTATATTCTCTGTACATTGTTGTGAATTTCAAGCAAGAAAAAAAAGGAAAAATGTATATATTTCCCCAAAACAAGATCTTTACTTTGTTCTGAATTCTGCTGAGAAAATCAAATAAAAATAACAATATTCCAATCATAAAAGTTTCTCATTTTGCTTTCTTGTTGTTCTAAGATTGTGTCTAAGATTCTGGAATATGGGAAATTTTCACACTATTATTTTGGAAAATAAATACAAAGAATTTTCTGCATGTTTGCACTCTAAGTTGCTTCAGTTGTATATGACTCTTGGCAACCCTGTGAACCTTAGCCCACCAAGTTCCTCTGTCCGTGGGATTCTCCAGGCAATAATACTGGAGTGGGTTTCCATGCCTTTCTCTGGGAGATCTTCTCAACCCAGGGATTAAACCTGCCACTCTTGCATTGGCAAGTAGATTCTTTACCACTAGGCACTATAACCTCTATTGAATTCTAAAAAGGGCAAAGACCATGTAATAATCTTTATCTTTGAATCCCAAGGCTGAGCACAATAAATATTTTCAGATCTACTGAACTTGGAAGGAGATATTTAGTGACTTACCATAAAACTCAGATTTTCAACATTTTTATCTATGACGTGAATGAATACCTTGGAGGTTTAAGGTATAAAGTTTTAATGTGCAAATGATACAACATTTGAATGGTTAATAATAAAATGCTATGAATATTTTATAATCAATAGTGCATCTTAATATATATTAAATACAGCAGTTAACAGGATACAGTAGCAGCAATATTAAGTGAGTGAAGTCAGAACCATTTGAAACAATTATCCAAAGGTAAATCTAGGAAAAACTGAGTTACCTCCTCTCAAACAGGCTTGTTTCCCCCTTCTAGATACCATTTAAATAGGCCGTGAAATTAAATAGGTAGTGAAATTTAGGAAGAGTCTAAGTAAAGATGTAATATATTTAATTATATCTGATTTTAAATTTTAGGTGAATTAGAAAAACATTGAAAAGGGGTTTTAAAACTTGATCTTAAAGCACATAAAGAGACTATTTCATGACAGTGCAAAAATAATAATAATTTGGCAGAAACAACACTTACTGAGCAATCACCAAACAAAATGTGCTGGATGATCATCTAATTTTAAAAAATCGATTGTTCTCCAATGTTGTTAAAATTATAGCAAAAAATAGATTTTGATAGGTCTTTGGCTAGGAATGTTCCAAATTAGAACACTGGCAATTTCTGAACCTTAGACGGGGCCATGAAAACCAGGAGACTCCACCTTAGACTTGGCAGCAATACGACTTTCTAAGCACGAGGATCTCAGGAGACTTTTGAACCTGTAGGGTGGTGGGGACCAAGATGTGGCATCTGGGTTCCCTGGCCATGATTCAGCAAAGGGTACCCATTTCACATCACACAATTATCACAGTAGTAAAGATGATGGCCCCAGCTTCCACAATTTATTTTTTATTTAAACAGTTTATTTCCTGCCATTTCCCACAAAATAAAAAGACCTATTCAGAGGTAAATTTATGTCCTAGAAATTTCTGACATGTGCCGAAATGTGAAAAGAGTTAGATTCTGACTGTGTAATTTTATCCTCTGTCTTCAGCAAGAAATTTAGAATTTTCTCCAAACTCATACTTTCTTTTAAAATATTGTCATCTCAACACGACAGCAGCTTGAAGGAGTAAAAAAATTTGAAGGCAGGAAAATTAAAACATCATTTTAAAAGATTAAGGACTGCTATGGAGCAGTCTGAGGAGTTTAGAAAAATAGTCCAATGACTAGCATTTTGCCAGATCATTTGCCAAAATGTTGACATGAGAGTTCCCTGAGAACTTTGTCTTAGGTTTCCAAAAATTTCACTGAGGAAATTGCTAAAAGAATAAACAATCTATTCAACTGCATACAGTGAAGGGTAAGGTCCACATCCAGTGTGCACATTCTCTGTTTATAGCTGGGAAGAATTTAAATTACTTGCCTAGCATTCCTTTCTTCTTTTCAAGTATAAACTAACTCAAAAAATTAAGTAAAAATTGATGATCTAGCAATGTTTCTCTGGCTGCCATACAGTATGGGCAATGAGTTCTAGACTCCAGTTTATTGGTTTGTCAGAAAGTTTGGTTATTTTCATCAATTTAGCTTTACATTTAACATTCCTCTGCTTAATTGAAACCATGCGGACACATTTGGTTAGCATCCACATTCCTACAAAAGGAAAAAGGGTACTTTGTTTCAAATTCTGCATAGTTTACCAGTAAATTTCATTTTTCTTGCAGTAACAATTAAACACACGATTGGCCCTTAATAGCAAAGCCTTCCTAATCCCTATTGTCCATGGGTATAGCCCAGCTCTAGCAAACATCTGGTCAGGTGGAGGGAAAAGCATCATCTATAACTTTGTTTTAATAATTATTTAAATAAATGGTTTTCCAGGGACTAATCCCAGAGTTTTAAAACATGGTCCTTGGAAAATTGAGCAGTTTATTTAACCCCCATTCTGCACTACTTGCTCTTCTGGGACCCCCAACCAAAGTGCTGGCTGAAGGACAGGATCTAAAGGGTAAGCTAGTAAGTGCTACACATTATTACCAACTGTTCCTCTTGCTTTTTCAGTTGTATTGTGGAAAATAACTCGGGACTGGTTTATGAAGTGAGTTTAGAGAGGAACAGGTTTCTAGGATTTGGACTTTCTCTGCTTTGGCAAAATCATTCCAAAAAGCCAAAGATACAGCAGCAGGATAACAAGCATCTCTAAAATACAACATTCTGAGATTGACTCCCAAATGAAAAAAATGATGTCCAATTGTCTTTACGTGTTAGGGAATACACAGAATGAGGGGAAAAAGAGAAGAAAGTATGATCAAACGGATGAATTAATATGACTGCTAATTGACAGTGACAAGGTTGTAGCAGTTAGAATTGCCCTTGGGTATCTATGGATGTGTCTCCTGTCTGAGACAGAGCTCTTCTTTCAAGCAAGTATTTAATGAGCACTTACTGAATACTGGGACTCCTTGGTGGCCCAGAAGGTAAAGAATCTGCCTGCAATTCGGGAGACCCAGGTTTGGTCCCTGGGTCGGGAAGATCCTCTGGAGAAGGGAATGGCAATCCACTCCAGTATTTTTGCCTGGAGAATTCCATGGACAGAGGAGCCTGGCAGGCTATAGTCCATGGGGTTGCAAAGAGTCAGGCGCGACTGAGCCACTCACACACACATTGCACCTTACTCTCCTCGGCACTACTGCTATCGTTAGCACTTCTGTGGCCACAGAGAGATGGACATGCAGTCCTCCTTCCCACATCGCACACTGGAGTCACCTCCAGCCTCTCCCTCCTCTTCCTCCTCTTCTTCAGGGACCTATGTGACCAAGCACTGAGGCCAGAGTGTCTGTCTCGCCAGGGACTGAAGCAGGGAGGCCACCCTGGTGTGAAAAACACCAATAAGACTTGAGCGGCTGAGTGGTTGAGTGAGCCAAGAGCGGTCCAAAGGTCAAGGAAAGAGGAGTCAGGGAGAGAGCCAAGCGCAAGAGTGAGCACAGGGTCAGGCCACCGAGGAGACAGCTCTCGCTAGAGAACCCACTGGCTGGCCTCTTGCCTCTGACTTGCCTATCCTTCTTCCCTATGCACAAAACCAGAGCTCTTCAAGTGTGTGAATACGGTCCTGTCACTGCTCCTTAAACTCTGTGAGTAATTTTCTATTCATCATCCAGGATAAAATAAAGCTCCATGGGTTACAATGCTCTTGTGATCAGAGCCTTTCTCGCTGCCTCCACCCTCGTACTCAGTACTACAGCCATTCTGAACTTCTCTCCGTCAACTTCTGAGCCTTTGCCCGGGAGGTTCCCTCCAAGAAGAATAATCTCCTACTCCATCCTGCTCTCACCACCTCCTTGCCTACAGATATTAGAATTTCAGGTCTTGGTTTAAATGGCACTTCCTCTAGATGACCTTCCCTGACCCTCCAAATTAGAGTTTCTCAGAGGGCAGCATTGCTTATTTAAAATATTTCTAGGTCCACTCCATGTTAACTGAATCGAACTTCACTGGGCTGGGTTCCAGGAAACTACATTTTTGGCAAGCATTCTACTTATTCATGTTTTAGGACCAATGATGTTGACTCTGAGATGATATAAGTAAAAATAAACAACCCATACAACACAATTCCTCATCAGTCAAAATTGACCAATCAAGACAGATGCCATGGCAGTCAAAGTGGACTCCGGCTATTGAGCTCTCGTATGTGCTAGCCTGTACCAACAAGAACCAGCTGCCCCATGCTCTGTTTCACTGCACCCCATCTTTCCTCTGGACTGAAATATATTGGTTGATATTTACTGAGCACTTCCTTTGTGCCAAATGTTGTTCTAAACACTTTTCTTACCTCACTTCAATTAATTTTCAAGATAATCCTATAAATTAGATGCTATTATTATTTTCATTTATAAATAGCAAAATTGAGACACAGAGATGTGAAGTCACCTGGCCAATGTCACACAGCTAGTAAGTAGTAGAGATTGAGTTCGAATGCAGTCTGGCTCCAGAGTCCTATCTTACACTGCACCTTTCATGGTTTGTCTGAGGCTTCATTTTACTGCCAGTCTGGTTATTTGACTTTCTCACTACCTTGTGATCTCCATGGGGGCAAACCTGATACATAATAGGCTGTCAATAAGTGTTAGGAGAATAATGAAATCATAATAATTTCGTTTAGGATCAAGAAGAGTGGACAATAGAAGGCTGACCAATTGCTTGCATTATCTCCTAGGGTTCTGCAACTTGCTTTTAAAGAACTTCAAGGACAAGGAGCTTGGCAGCTTGCAGGAATTAAGTTGTGGCAACCATCTGACGGCATTGAAATCCATGTACCCAGAAAATTCCAGCCGTGGAATTAACTTTCCTGCTCCAAATATTCTCAGCCAAAGTGATGAATATAAAACTGACATGCATAGTTTGGCAAGTACAACCATGTCAGAAAGATTAGAACCGATATAGATGCGACAGGCCTCAATACACCATGGAGTTAATTTCTTAGAAAAACCTCTCCAGAATGCCTGTTAGTGGAGCCAGTCAGAGCTCAACGCCTCGGTAATTAAGCTAGTTGTGTCATGAAGATTTGTCACACAAAATCAAGGCACTGAGTCATTTTCTCCATGTACGATGTTAGTTTCTTCTCCCAGGGTGGAACACCGTGATTGTCACTTCCCAAAGCTCTGCTCATTCTTAATTGAGGTCCTGTGTTCACTGTTCATAATTTCTGCAACACAAAGAAAGTGCTACTTTACTTCATCCTCTTCTTCTTACCTTTTCTAGGCCTTTGCCAGCCTCACTGAGATTTCCACTTAATGCCTTCCCTGACTCGAGTTCTTTACTCTCCAAGCCAAACTGCATTTCTGCTAGACAAATAACTTTTCTAAAACCCTTAATTTATCAGGATGCTATGCTTTAAATTTGGTCCATAAATCAATAGTTCATCATTACCATCAGTATAAAGTTTATACTCCTCAGACTAACTTTCAAACCCAAATATAATTTTACCCCTGTTTTAGCCAAAGTTCCTCACCATCTCCGTTAACATAACTTCCCTGTCATCAGAGAATGTACATAATAAGTACCCCGGGCTGCCGCCTATGGGGTCACACAGAGTTGGACACAACTGACGCGACTTAGCAGCAGTAGCAGCAGCAGCAGCCGATCTTTTTCTCTGAATGCCCTAAGGTCCAAATAGTGACACCTCTTCCATTCAGGGCCCTTAGTCACTCAAGTCCATGCAGTCCATTCTCTTTTCTGAACTTCCATCACACTCATCCTTTGAACCAATCCATTTTGACACTGGTCATTGTCTGTGCTGATTTGCAGTTGAACTGCTCCACTCAGCCCACAGTGCTCAATTCAGTGGGGCTCAAGGACTACAATACTTGGTGGGTATAATTCAACTTGTAATGAGTCTAAAAGCATTCTCTTAGTGACTTCTTGCTACCTTAAAATTATTCAGATATTTGGGGGAAATCTGACAGTATTTCTTTACTGTAATTCTTTTAATAAAAATCAGCATCTTGGTATCCATGCCAAAGAAAAAGTCCAGAAATATATCTGGTAGACTTCTCAGTTCGGTTCAGTTGCTCAGTCATGTCCAACTCTTTGTGACCCCGGGGACTGCAGCACATCAGGCCTCCCTGTCCATTACCAATTCCTGTAATTTACTCAAATTAATGTCCAGTGAGTCTGTGATGTCCTCCAACCATCTCATCCTTTGTCATCCCCTTCTCCTCCTGCCTTCAACCTTTCCCAGCATCAGCATCTTTTCAAATGAGTCAGTTCTTTGCATCAGGTGCCAAAGTATTGGAGTTTCAGCTTCAACATCAGTCCTTCCAATGAATATTCAGGACTGATTTCCTTTAGGATGGACTGGTTGGATCTCCTTGCAGTCTAAGGGGCTTTCAAGAGTCTTCTCCAACATCACAGTTCAAAAGTGTCAATTCTTAGGTAGACCCCTAGGGCTGCAGTAAGACATGGAAGGAAAGGAATTAACCATGAACAGAATCAGAAGTTTTGATAGTGTTCAGAAGTTATTGCACATTCTTGCAGATACCCAGGGAAGCCACTCTCTTATCTAATCCATCCAAACATCCTCATGGTTCTTGCGTTGCAAATCTTTGGGATTAGGCCCTATCCTCTTTTTTTTTTTTTTTTCCCAAACTCAGTTTCCAAAAGAAATGCTTGAAGCATCCAGTTCTGCCTCTGCACTGAGTGCTCCTAACCTTAACCCTGGACAGGTTCCATTCTAGTCCTCTGAGAGTTCCCACTGTTTTCCATTACTGGAAGAGACCTGGGCCATAGTGTATTGTCCCTACTTGGATTCAGTCTCATAACTGGCCCTCTCCCAGGGTGGGGAAACAACTAGGAAGAGAGATTTGAGGACATAGGAGTTAGAGGATCCAATTTCTTAATGTCACTTTGATCTGAGAGTCTATTAGCTCCAGGCTAGCTGATTTCTGAACCTCCCTTGCCCACCACCACTCCTACCCCCAGCCCTGACCATTCGCTCACTCCAAATTTTGGTGCCTGTGCCACCCAGAACTGGGATCTAAGAAAATGATGGAAAGAAGCACAGCTGATCTAAATAGAGACCATGAATGTTAGGAATAACTGAAATTAGTACATTAAACTGTCATCAGCAAGTACCAAAATTGTAGAATTTTTCACTTTTTTGAAGAACCTCCATATTGTTTTCCATAGGGGCTGCATTAGTTTACATTCTCACCAACAGTGTGGGAGGATTCCCTTTTCTCCAGATGTTGGTAATTCTAAGTAAATATTGGTTGTTAAAAAGCAGTAATAATACAGTTTAGTTTATGGTGCTATTAAAGTGCTACACTTGATATGCCAGCAAATTTGGAAAACTCAGCAGTGGCCACAGGACTGGAAAAGATAAGTTTTCATTTCAATCCCAAAGAAAGGCAATGCTAAAGAATGTTCACACTGTAGTACAATTGCACTCATTTCACATGCTAGCAACGTAATCCCCAAAATTCTTCAAGCCAGGCTTCAACAGTATGTGAACCAAGAACTTCCAGATGTACAAGCAGGATTTAGAAAAGGCAAAGGAACCAGAGATCAAATTGCCAACACCTGTTGGATCATAGAAAAAGCAAGAGAATTCCAGAAAAACATCTACTTCTGCTTCACTGACTATGCTAATACCTTTGACTATGTGGATCACAATAAACTGTGGAAAAGTCTTAAAGAGATAAGAGTATCAGACTACCTGACCTGCCTCCTGAGAAACCTGTATGCAGGTCAAGAAGCAACAGTTAGAACTGGACATGGGACAACAGACTGGTTCCAGATTGGGAAAGGAGTATATCACGGCTGTATTGTCACCCTGCTTATTTAACTTCTATGCAGAGTACATCATGCAAAATGCCAAGCTGAAAGAAGCACAAGCTGGAGTCAAGATTGCTGGGAGAAATATTGATAACCTCAGATATGCAGATGACACCACCCTTATGGCAGAAAGTGAAGAGGAACTAAAAAGCCTCTTGATGAAAGTGAAAGAGGAGAGTGAAAAAGCTGGCTTAAAACTCAACATTCATAAAACTAAGATCATGGCCACCAGTCCCATCACCTCATGACAAATAGATGGGGGAAAAGTGGAACCCGTGGCAGATTTTATTTCCTTGGGTTTCAAAATCACTGTTCACAGTGACTGCAGTCACACAATTGAAAGGTACTTGCACCTTGGGAGAAAAGCTCTGACAAACCTAGATGGAAGAGACATTACTTTGCTGACAAAGGTCCATGTAGTCAAAGCTATGGTTTTACCAGTGGTCACATATAGGTATGAGAGTTGGACAATGAATGGTGAACACCAAATTGATGCTTTCAATTTGTGGCACCGTAGAAGACTCTTGAGAGTCCCTTGGACAGCAAGGAAATTAAACCAGACAATCCTAAAGGAAATGAGCCCTGAATATTCATTGGAAGGACTGATGCTGAAGCTGGAAACTCCAGTGCTTTGGCCACTTGCTGCAAAGAGCCAACTCATTGGAAAAGACTGAGGCTGGGAAATACTGAGCGCAGGAGGAGAAGGGGACAACAGAGGATGAGATGGTTGGATGGCATCACGACACAGTGGACATGAGTTTGAGCAAACTCAGGGAGATAGTGAAAGACAGGAAAGCCTGGTGTGCTGCAGTCCATGGGGTCACAAAAACTTCAGCCAAAAGCAACTGAACCGCCACAACAAGAAAGTTGAGATAGAACAACCTGGTCAGACCATAGTGGCAATGTAAACCTGGAAGAGATCACTGCAGTCAAAACATTACTTGGAGGTAATGCTAACTATCTTTAGAATTAAAAAAAAATTTTTTTCTGCTTCAATTTTCTTTTATACTATACTTCAATAAAATTATAAGGAAAAAACTATAGAAGATTTGGGGGGCTTATTTTTAAAAATAGGTTGCATTGGTTTTAGAACTAGGAAGAGAGGAAGTGTCAAGTTTTAAGTGAATCATTCCAATTGGATGAAAAGACTAGGGAAGACTTATAAGTAGCACAGTGGTTATCTGGAAAGATTTGCTTTGATAACTATAAGATTTCTAGTCTGATGCTAAAGCACACATTTCTATTGTAATCTTGTTCACTGCTTTTAATGAGTTACTTGTTCACAGAGCAAAGATTAACTGAAATCTAACTCATGTTTTAATTGTCACAAATCTTTTATCCCTGATATAAATAAACAATTTTACTCTGTTAGCTAATGAACTGGAGAAACTAAAAACCGGTAGGAAGGACAACCAGCAATAATTCAAAATGCCAGTCCAGCTCTCTGGTATTTGGCCTTCCTGAGGTCATACATGAAGATCATCTCTGGCCTACACTTCAGTGTTTGTTTATTTCTTTCCAGAAGGCAATTCTGTTTCCCATATACATTTAATATAGACATGCCTTTTTAAAAACAAATTATTATGATAAGATGGTTGGATGGTATCACCAACTCGATGGACATGAGTTTGACCAAACCCTGGGAGTTGGTGATTGACAGGCAAGCCCGGCATGCTGCAGTCCATGGTGCTGCAAAGAGTTGGACACGACTGAGTGACTGAACTGAACTGATAATGAGAAACATATATACACTTAAGGACTTCTTATGTGACTCAAGTTTCATCTAGCTAGTGTTGTTGACATTGATAAACCACTTGACTTTGGTTTTCTTTTAGCTTACAAGGTCATTAAACAAGTTCAGTGGAAATACAGTCTATTTGTACAGTGGTGCACATTTGAAGACCCTTATAATTTGTCAATAATTAGACTCCTCCAAAGAAATATTTGATGTTTGTTAAGGACTTGACTCCCAAAAGTCTTCTGATTGTGTTACCTGTTATAAGAGTAAAATCTGGGCACTTTATCATTGTCGATAATTTTTTCCCAAGAGAATAATCTTTCTGAAAAATAATATCACACATCTATTTTTGGTAACTTAGCTAGGTGTGTGTGTGTTTGTTAGTCATTCAGTCGTGTCCAACTCTGCAGTCCTGAGGACTGTAGCCCACCAGGTCCTCTATCCATGGAATTCTCCAGGCAAGAACACTGGAGTGGGTTGTCATTCCCTTCTCCAGGAGATCTTCCTGACCCAGCAATTGAACCCAGGTGTCCTGCAATGCAGGCAGATTCTTTACCATCTGAGCCACCAGAGAAGCCTTAACTTGGCTCTATACCAGATGAATCAGAATTTCTAATTTCTAAATTATCCACGTTAAATAGAGGTACAATTAAGAAAGTTTTGTCAATTTGAAAATTCCGGAATGAGGGGAGAGGTTGGAATAAAACATAAAATGTAAGACCATTTAAAATCTTAAATAAATGCCTAATTCATTTGTGAAAAAAATATGCAGTATACATTATTGCCACAAACAGTCTGTTTGAATATTTAAATGGTAGTTTTTCTAAACTATTATTTTCTATATTTTCACTTGTGTTTTGGGCCACTTCACTCTCTATAATCAGGACATCAGTTATAACATTTAAAAGGATCATACATAATACATTTCAAAGTTTACTATCTTGAAAATATAACTCCCATCGGGGAGTTTAATATGGCTTTCTTGGATTCTTGCCTTTATTGATATTTCATAAGGGTTACATCCATGAGTGAGGTCTTGGAAATCTGGTAACCAACGAATTTTTCATGACACAATGTAACTCCCTTAGCAATGTGGTACTAAAACCAGGAAAGTGACATTTCCTCCATTATCTTTGGCTGCAGCTATGAGTTTCCTTTCAAAGAGACCACAAAGCAGGACCCAACTACTTTAATAATCCTGATAGAACCAGAGTGAGTGAAAGTAATGAGCACAGACAGAGAAGTTTGGGAAAAGTGAAACGGTAGGGAAGGAAGTCCATGCTTGGAGGCAAAGACCTTCATTCACCAGCATCAATTTTACACTGGTTTATAAACCAGGATATTGAGGAGAGGGGGGCTGAGAATAGGAGCTGGGAAGACGGTTGTTTTTAATATACTGCTTTTCCTTTTGGTTTTTCCGTTTAATCCTGTGGTGTTGAAAGCACAGCTTTCTCAAAGACAATTTGACCTATAGTCAACATTATAAATCACTCCCTAACCTCGTAAGCTGAGGGTCTGCAATGAAGATCTGTAATCAACACTGTAACTCATTCTTCTAAGCACAGAAGTTAAAAAAAAAAAATCCTCTAACCACAATCCTTATGGTCAAGTCTAGAAAACAAGTACAAAGATAAGATAGCTTTTTTTTTTTCTCAAAAAACTTTTTATACATCAACACTGCTTGAAGCCATTACTATTTCAGCTTTCTAAAATCAGTAAATGTAGGGCACAAAGCAATGAGAATACTGTGAACCATGGGGTTAACAACTGTACTACTCCTCAAAATTTAAAACAGAATGAAAATCTTGGTTTTAAAGTTTCAGTGAATGTAATCATTTTTTCTAGTTATCTGGAACTGTTCCTATGTGTAGTATCACATCAACCTACCAACTTACTAGTAAACCAGCTGATTTCTGTGAAGCAGTTATACCATCAGCGATGATCTAAGATACAGAGCAGCCCAAGTAAGGTGCCAGGAAAGCGCCAAAGATGACAGCTCTAAGTAAGAACATAAATAAGAAAATATTTGACAGGAATGTGAAATAACAGTATGGTTCTAGATTTAGGAAACTTTTAGCGTCATTCTATTCTCTATGGATCAAAACAACACTAAATGCTTGGACCTGGGCATTACAGCTTTAGATGAACAATACAAAATAAATGTCTACTGGAGAACAATTGGTTTAGAAACCATGAGCTATGAGGAAAAGTTGCATAAATTAATTTTTGTGACAACTTGGCAAAAGAAAAATGAGGATAGGCTATGGTGATATATGTCAAAACCTGGAAGAGTAGACCAGTCTCTATAACTTCAAAAACACAACCAGGCACTGTTGCAAATACAATATTTTACTCCACATAGTGCAGAAATAAAGTGATAAAAAGAAATAGAGGTGGCTGAGTATTATTACTTTGAGCATCCAAGCAGAGATCCTGTGATCATGTGCCAAGGGGGACAATGAAGAAATTCTTAACTTTTGACCCAGCACTATGATTTTGTGGATCTCAATGCATGATCCTTTGCCAAACATAACTTTTTATTTAAAATTTTTAGAGATCAAAAAGCAAGAAATCACTTAAAAGTTTCAATGTACATTAAATACTGTTGCAAGTTATACACTAAAATAATAGGGGAAGGCAATAGAGTCAGACAGCACTTATATTTTGAAACGTTGATAACAGCTTAGTAATAATACTTCTAGCAGGTGACGACTATATTGCATGCAGTATGAGAGGAGAAACAATTTAAATATAAACAGTGGCACAGAATTTGAAGTTGGCATGACTGATGCTATCACTAACGTTGCCTAGATTTCCATATGCTGTTTCTGCATGTAAAAAACAGGGTCACTTGTTTGCTTAGGTTGGACCACACACACAGAGAGATCATTCAAATCCTCTTGCTCTTCATACTCTCTTGTCCATGTCACTAATTAATCCACTTACTCATCATTTCTCTAAACATATGTATGCCCTCGCTATAGAAGGGCATCATTTAAATCCATCTCCTTGGACTCTAAATGCTTTAAAAGCCTTAATGTTCAACTAGAACAGGCTATAATTTTAATAATATTTTCCATTACATTTAGGGAATTACTTGGTAGGAATGGATTAGAAGTTTTGAAATTAGCATGTTCCTTTTGCATGACTTATCTGCAACAGCTCCTCTGTCTGGTCATTATATTTCTTCAACTCCACACTTTAGTGACTGCTCCCAGAGTTGGATGAATACTGAGAACAATAACAATCATTAATGTTTAGGATCCACAGAGCATTGCCCATTTGTCTCTGTCATTTTTCCTTGACAATTTTTCTTCATAGCACTTTCACAACCCTGATTACAGAATTGTAACCTTTATCTAAAATCCTTGGTACCACTTGAACTTCCAAATTTATATTTTTGGACTTTTTATGAAGGCTTTATGGCATACTCCCACCAGGTTTTGTGATGAATCCTTATAATCAAACACTAACATTCCTTCAATGCAGTGCATGGGCATTCATACCAAGAGGGATAAACAAAGACTACAAATAGCTTCACCTTTCCTCAGGTCGCGTTCTGCTGCCAGAGAAGTTCAAGTCAGGTCAGGTTTTGCGGCCAACTGAGTTAGGAAATACCTTTCAGTTTGAAGAGCTTTTTGAATTTCAGAATCACAGATAAAAGACTGTGGAACTGTAAATATTTATTCTTGGTCTATTTTCTATCCAGCCTCCCAATTAAGATTTAAGAGCTGTGGAGACCTGAATATTTTGTTTATCTTTTTCATTGTATCTCCAAAGTCTAGAATAAAGACACACAATCTCAATAAACAGCTGTTGAGTGAATGAATGAATGAATGAGATGGTCTAGCACTAGAGTTCTGTCTCATAGAAGAACTTCATAATTTATACCAGATCCTCTCTCTTAAAGACTTTAAATAGTAATACAGAGAGTTTATTATTATTTAAAGAGTAATACAGAGTGGAACACAGGTGACAGACTATAAAGAACCCGAAAAACAAGACAAAGCAAATCAACACAAAACTATCAATGGAAGGCATTAAGCAAAAACAGTTAGGCAATAAAAGACACAAGCAGAAGCCATGAGGTAGAAATGGAGGAGAGAAGGTCATTCTTTGGTCAGAAATGTTAGAAATAACAGAGACAGTGAGAAAGATGCCAGAATCCACACAACAGACTCTAAGACTTGTGATTAGTGATACGATACAAAATGTCCATTAACTAAATCATTATTGTTTGACATTGTTCCTTGCAACTTGAAAATATCTTAGATGAACTACCTAACTTCTCTGAGCCTCCAACCTTCACTTATGAAATGATGAGTTTGGAGAGAGGATGGCAAAATTTCCTTCTAAATACAACGATTATGTGCGGTGGCGGTTCTCAAACATTTGCATACAGAGTCACTTGGAGGGATGTTTAAACTCAGATACTGGACTCCACTTCTCAGAGTGTTTTTGTTTTGTTTCGTTTGGTTTTGTTTTTGGTGGCGCCACACAGCTGGATCAAACTCAGCCATGGAAGTAAAAGAGCCGAGTCGTAACCACCAGGGAATTCCCCAGGGTTTTTGACTTAAGAAGATTTGGGTAATGATGGAAAATTTGCTTTCTGAAGATGAAGGTGATGCTAGTAGGCTGGTCCCAGGACCACAGAGCAAGGACTGTTGATCTACTACATAAGCAGTATCTACTCTACAAAACATATGTGAGCCATTATCCAAATTCCAGTGCCCTTTGGTGTTTGTCCATCTATAAAGACATGTGCAAGCTTCCCACCTACTTTTGATATCCAATTTAATTTCCAGACCTGAAATGCGAAAAACAATGACAGAATTTCTTTTCAGTGTGATGTCTCTTTAACCATAAAGCTAATGTTTTTGAAATTAGATGAAACTCATGTTCAATATTGTCTCACAGAAACCCAGAGACAGCCTTGACAGAAAAGAAATTTCAGTATTTTTATTCTCTTTGGACCTACTCGTGGCAGCTGCTTATTTTCCAGCATTCAGAAATTTTTAACTTCAGATGACACAGCACGGCCAATCTATGTCCAACTGAGTTTAAGACACTCACAAAGTTGCTCACTTTCCTGGCAAGTTTTTATGAACTGAAAACTTTACAGAATAATTTTGATTGTTCTTAACAGTGCAAAAAAAGAAGTTCACACAGCTTGATTTTTTAACACTCAGATCAAAATTATCGCTAGAAAAAAACATTTTCAATGTGGCAGACTCAAAAGTAAAGTCTCAAAAATCTAGAACCACCAAATAAATAGAATGACTTCTTTGGGCATAATTATACTTCAAAGAAAGTAAATGCGACTATTCACTTGAAAAGACAAGAAAATAGGTGCAAATCACTGTAAGTGCTCCACAGCTCACTGGAAAATGTCTTGGAAAAATATTTTATTGCCAAATGACACCTTGGCAAAGCTAGCCACCCCACTTTCCTGTGGGAGGAAAATTGTGGTGGGGGCAGAGATAGCCTGGGGCAATGTTATAGGTAATTGATCCATGGGTGATTAATTACTGCATACAAATATGGGTGTGACAAAGCATTTAAAAGGCACTCAAAGTGCACATCTGGGTCACCTGATGCTCTTCCGGAAATGAACAATGGATCCCTGAAGACTGAACTATGCATGGTGCCATAGCAGAAAAAAGAAGATGGAAAAGGAAGGATTAAAAAGTTGACAATGATCCTTTTTTTCTGAAGCCAATTTATTTTTCTTTGAGCTAAAAGGATTCTGCCTCAAGGCTGGAGTAAAACAGCCTTTCCAAGAAGCCACATTTATCACACCAAAGAATAGCATCACAAAGGAGACAGCATGATAAATACCTGGTTTGGGGATCCCAGGATAGAGTGTCCAGAAATGAGGATAAGAATTTATTTATTTCCTTCAAGCCTGGGGGCTCTAGCTCAAATAATAGTCTCAGCAAAATTTGCTTTAAAATGCCCCATCTATTCATTAGTTTAAGACATTAGATATATTCATTACATGATGCTCCATCATATTCTAAAACGCTTTATAGAGTTGTCCTCTGATCTAAGACACACATGCAAGTTATTTGTTATGGTGATTGCTTGCTTTGCAGGGTCTCTGCCCTTGACCCGATCCTATAGATCAATGTCAGGCCAAGTGAGATCTCCAGCAAGGGATAGCATGAACCCTCTTGCCAAGGTTAGGCTTTTGAAGCTAAAAGTTGGTCCCTGATTCCAGGATCAAACTGACTAGGGTTTAAATTTTATCTCCAAACTTAAAATTGTATGACCTTAAGTGACTTAACCTCTGGAAGTCTCAATTCTCTCCAGCGTAAAAGGAGACTAACTATAAATCATGCCTCAAAGGATGTTTGTGAGTGAAAATGAGGTATGATATAAAGTGTTCATGTCTGGCACATAGTAAGTGTTCAATAAATAGCAGTTACTATTACTCTTATTTACATCCTTATTTTTTATAGTCGAGCTTCTATCAATGACTGTCCATTAACTCATTTGTCAGATTAATTCACCATATTAATTATCCATTAATTAGTTAATTAACTATCTATCCCATTAATTAATTATCCTTTTCTACTGTTAAGCATGTAGACTGATGCCCAGGGAATTCTGAATGCTCTCAACAGCAACCTATATCTGAGAAGCCTGTACATTGAGTTTTATGCTTAATAGAAGCCAAATAAAATTATTCACAAACTTGATTGTGACCACTATAATTCTTATTGAAATTTTGTAACTTAATAAATATTTTGTAAACTTATAAAGCAAAAACAAAGAGTTATTATCACTGGAAGCTAAGTGATATGCTTTGGAAAGGTAAGGAAAAAAATGATTTCTGCCAAATTAAGTGACAAAACTACAGAAGGTTAGGGAGAAAGATCAAAATAATATAGAAAGTTATGTATGTAAATTGCCTTATATGTATATTTAAGATCATTCTGCATTTTAAAGAAACAGAAGTGGAAATTGTAAAGAAGGCATTTTGGATGTTGCTTATTGAAAGAAAGATACTAGAGATCTCTAATCAGCAGACCAGTATGTCAAGAAAACCTTCTGGCCCTAAATCTAAAGATTGACAATGGAATGTCTGTACAAACTTTTTAAGTTAAAATCAAATGTTTGGTATACGAATACATTGTTCCTCCTGACTCCATTGGTATTTTTGAAAGCAAACAACACAACACCAAGAGTGAACTCTAATGTAAACTATAGACTTTGGGTGATGATGATGTCTCATAGTGGGTGCATCACTCTGATGAGGGATGTTGATATTGGGGAAGCTATGCGTGTGTGAGGGCAGAGAGTATATGGGAAATTTATGTACCTCCCTCTCAGTTTTGCGGTGTGCCTAAAACTGTTCCTAAAAACGTAAGTAAGATGTCTTTAAGAAAAGGTTAAGTAAATGACCATTGCTGGTCCCAACGGAATTTGATATGTGTGTGTGCTAAGTCACTTCAGTCATGTCCAATTCTTTGTGGCCCTTTGGACTGTAGCTTGCCAGGCTCCTCAGTCCATGGGATTCTCCAGGCAAGGATACTAGAGTGGAGCGCCATGCCTCCTCCAGAGGATCTTCCCAACCCTGGAATCAAACCTGAGTCTCTTATGTCTCCTGCATTGGCAGGGGGGTTCTTTACCACTAGCATTACCTGGGAAGCCCAAATTAGCATCAGTTCAGTTCAGTTCAGTCGCTCAGTCGTGTCCGACTTTTTGCGACCCCATGAGTCGCAGCACACCAGGCCTCCCTGTCCATCACCAACTCCCGGAGTTCACTCAGGCTCACGTCCATCGAGTCGGTGATGCCATCCAGCCATCTCATCCTCTGTCGTCCCCTTCTCCTTCTGCCCCCAATCCTTCCCAGCATCAGAGTCTTTTCCAGTGAGTCACCTCTTCGCATGAGGTGGCCAAAGTACTGGAGTTTCAGCTTCAGCATCATTCCTTCCAAAGAAATCCCAGGGCTGATCTCCTTCAGAATGGACTGGTTGGATCTCCTTGCAGTCCAAGGGACTCTCAAGAGTCTTCTCCAACACCACAGTTCAAAAGCATCAATTCTTCGGTGCTCAGCCTTCTTCACAGTCCAAATTAGATATAGCATTATTCAAATACTTAACTCACTAAGCTGGTTTTTAAAGTTCTAAATTTAAATAGGTTAAGGAAAGGGAACTACTTTAGCAAGTAGATAGGGACTTGTTCTTGTGTTTTTCCCACAACCATAGTCAGTCACATAAAATACTATTTCCTTTAATACTTGAGATTCAGGCCAAAAAGTGTTGCCATGAGGTAGCAAAAGAGGGGTGTTTGGAGCAGAATTTCTCAAGCATTGCTCTACTAACTGACCTCCTCAAAATTAGTAGGAGAGCTTTCTAAAAGTACAGATTCCTAAGACCCATGTCCATTATTTGGATACAATAATGGGTAAGACCTAGGAAACTGTGTGGTTTTCTTAAAGTTTCCTAGATGCTTCTAATAGGTAACCAGGTTTGAGGAAGGCTAGTGTTGAGCAGTACTGTCTAATCTAAATATAATGCAAGCCACATTTTCTGGTAGCTGCATTTCAAAAGGATTTTCTAGTGGCCTCATTTGAAAAAAAACATTTCTTAGTAAGATATTTTCTTTGAATCAATAAGCTCAAAATATTGCCATTTCAACATGTAATCAACATAAAAGTTATTAATAAGATATTTTACATCCTTTTTACTTTGTACCAAGTCTTTGAAATTGAGTGTCACAGCAGATCTCAATTTGGACCAGCCACACTGCAAGTACTCAACAACCACCCATAGCCCAATATAGTTGCCATATTGGGAAGAGCAGATCTGAAGTGTAATGGGGTAAATCATCTTAGTGACATAGACTATCTTAGTGATGGTACTTTATTTTGATGGTTCACAACTACTAAGTGCTTGAGGCAAGAAAGTGATTAGAAGGGTCAAAAAGGAGAATGAAATAGTATGGAAAATGAAGGATGAATATGATACTTAGCTCTTTGTTAACTGGAAGGTTTTTGTACTGTAAGTTAAGGAACAGAACATAAATATTCAAAAAACTAAAATAAACTAATGTCTATGTAAGGAAGAAGGGGAAAGTTTGGAGAATTCTATTAAACAAAAACTGTCTACCATACAACTCTAGTTTTTGAGTCCAAAAATAAAATTCCTACAGAGTTCATGCTCACCTTTCAGAAACCTGTGGGACAGTAGAGTATGGAATAGAAATATCTTTATGGGGGTTTCCCTGGTAGCTCAGTGAGTAAGAATCCACCTGCCAGTGCAGGAGACATGAGTTCAATCCCCCATCCAGGAAAATCCCACATGTTGGGAGCAACTAGTAGTTGTGAGTCACAACTACTGAGCCTGTGCTCTGGAATCCAGGAACCACAACTGCTGAGCCCACATGCCACGACTACTGAAGCCTGTGTTCCCTAGAGTCGGTACTCGGCAACAAGAAGAGCCTCCATGATGGAGGCTTGCGCACAACTGGAGAGTAGGCCCTGCTCACCGCCACTAGATAAAAGCCTGTACAACGAAGACTCAGCACTGCCAAAGACAATAAATAAATGACTTTTTTAAAAAGAAATATCTTTATGGAAAAAGTAAACTGCCCAATATAAAAGCAACTTACAGAAGCTTTTCCAAATGTTTTAAGCTGTGCACACACTTTTTTCATTTATCACGCTATAATGTTAGTAAAAACACATTTTGGAGGCTGAAATAATAAGTCTGAACAAAGAGCTTAACATAGAACTGATGCACATTATCCTTTGGGAATTTAACTAATTTTTTTTTTAAGATTTCAACAGTAAAGTATTCTAACCAGGAATATCACAGCAAAAAATGCTATAAATCAAACAAAACATTTGTGAAGGAAAGCTCCTTAATTCCTCACCAAACACTTGTATCAATGAAAAAACAATCAGAATAGAACAAATTCAATGTCAAAGGTTAATACAGATGTGTGAAGTATCGGATTGCAGGCGCTTATTATACAGTGTGTAAAAAATTCTATAGGAGCCCCGTGTTTCATCTGAAGCCTAACACTGCACCTCAAAGTATATGTGAATCTAGCATATGAATTGCATTTTTTCATTTTCCTCTTACCTAGTGACTTTCAATGGCACAAAATCAGCTTTTGAAGTAACTATAGAGGCATTGATAAAATTCTAATAATTTGATTTAAAACTGAACTCTTTGATTTATGATTCATAAATGCATAAAATGATGCTACTGAGCCTCCATTTGCAGACACATCTTTTATTTGTTCACCCAGTAGAGGCACAGGATTTTCACTGCTCTGTAATCTATACTTTTGATCAGGTTATAAGTGGCCAAGGAAATACAGGATGCAAATTATAAATAAGCAGTAACTTGACAACATGAACATCTAGTTTATAAATTTATACACGTAAGTCACAATGGCTGTATATTAATGACTGACAGATTAATATAGATTTTTCTGTAACTCTTTTAGCAGTAGATTCGAAAGGTGTATAAAACCACAGCAATTAACTTTTAGCAAAGTAAACAGATATGTATCTCAATGTATCTCTTGGGTAGATTTAATAGTTGGCTATTTTCAATTAACAGATTCTAATCAAGACAGCATTAAATAAGCAAAATATTACACTGAAACCAAGTGTTAACTTACTGGGTTGGTCTGAAAGTTCTTTTAGGATTTTCCATATGATGTAACAGGAAAACCCATATGAACATTTTGGCCAACCCAACATTAATATACTGTAGTTAGTGCTCATTTTTCAGTAGATTTTTATTTACTCATTCAAACAGTGCCTGTATTTTTAACATGCAAAGCCCTTTGTTAGGTGCTGCACTAAGTTAAAATTCTAATAAAGAACACTTTGTTCTTTTCTTAATTTCTAAAAATCATTTTATTTATGGCACGCAGGATCTTACTTCCCTGACCAGGAACTGAACCCATACCCCCTGCAATGGAAGCACAGAATCTTAACTGCTGGCCCCCAGGAAAGTCCCATAATAAAGAACAACCTGTTCTTTATGTTCAGTCTATGAGTTCTGTGCACACTTGCAAATACAAACACAAGGCCAATACACACGTGGTTGGAAAACTATGCCTATGATCCCCTGAGTGCCCAGCCTCCCGCTTCCCCCATCACAGGTGAATATGAGATTTTCTCCTGAATTTCTCTCTACCCTTGTAGAACTGATATAAAAACTTGCTCCCAAGTTCTGCAGCGTCTGATTTTTTTTTTCCTTCAGTTTATTTTACATTCCTCTGACCATGTAAGTGCCTCTTATTTATCCTCCATAGATGGCTTCTCCTTTAGAGCTATTGTGATGCAGGTGAGCTTGTGGTAGTCTGTTTGTTAATTCTATTTTGCAAATCAGTATCGTGTAAGTATCACAGGACATGCTAAATAAATTTAACAATGAAGGCAATATTAAGGTTGGAGGGTCATCACCTCTCCATGAATATTTGACTGGCTGGAGTTTGGTAGTGAAGAAAAAGCAACATCGGTCTATAAACTTCTCCAAAATGTATCCTTACTCATGTTCCTACTTTTGTGATGCTCACCATGGACTTGAACCATGTGACATCAGATTGTTCTATTCTCTATAGGGACTAAGAGGTGACCACGTGTTGTCTGTATCTTGAAAGCAACAGGATATTCTAACAGAACTGAATGTGGAGTATATAGGAAAGAAAGGAGACAAGTTTGACTCCCAACTTTTTAGCCTGAGCAGTTAAGAGGCTAAAGTTGTGATTTTTTGCAATGGGGAGGAGTCAGGAAGGAAGGAAGTTTTTCGAGGAAATACCAGATGTTTGAGAAGCCTGTTACATATTCAACCACAGATGTCAAGTAAGCAATACGACTACGCTTCTGGAGTTCAGGGAAAATGTCTGCAACAGACATAAATTGGAAGCCCTCCACATCTGTGTGGATGAGACCACTAAGAGTGTGTGTGGACAGAGAAGAGATTCAAGGGATGAAACCTGCATTCTCCAACATTGGGTCAGAGACAGGATGAAGAATTGGTGATGCAGACCAAGAAGAAGGAGCCAATGAGTAGCAAAAAACAGAAGACTAGAAAGTATTTCAGAGAGGAGGGAGTGGTCAACTGTCAAATGCTACTGAGAAGTCAAAAAAAGCTAAGGGCTGAGAAGTGACCATTAAGTTTAACAACAAGGACATGAGCTTGAGCAAGTTCTGGGACTTAGTGATGGACAGGGAAGCCTGGCGTGCTACAGTCCATGGGGTCCCAAAGAGTTGGACATGACTGAGTGACTGAACTGAACTCATCAGTGACCCTGAGAAGTTTCAGAGAAATTCTGAGTGAATACACGACTGGAGTGATTTTAAGATGAACTGGAAGCAGAACTGAAGACAGGGAGTATAGGCAACTCTTGTGGGTAGTTCTGCTCTAAATGAAAACTGAGTAACAGGGGTGATATCTGAAGTGGATTTGGGATCATATGCTTTGCCCATGGACTTTGTCACTCTCCTCTCCCCTCAAATCTTCACCTTACCCTGCATGCTGATTCTGGCTGGTGACCTTGCTTATTTCATTAAGAAAAAAATAGAAACAGTCAGGAAGAAACATCAAGTTGCCACCACAGTTTTAACCTCCTACCTGCATTCTTATATATTCAACATGAAACCATTTGGTTTGATGGTATGCTTTTCTGCAGTGGTGTTTGCCTTGTGGTTCATGCATGGACCAGGAGAAGTACTGTATTAACCAGGGTTAGGGGATTGCTAGGTGAGGATGATGAAGGGTGCTAGGGACAAGAATAAACTAATTATAACTCATACATTCCATTCTTTTTGACTCCTAAAAAAATAAGACAGCCTGATTGTCAAAGTCAGACTTCCCTGGAGGCTCAATAGTAAAGCATCCGCCTGCCAATGCAGGAGACACAAGATATGCAGGTTCAATCCCTGGGTTGGGAAAATCCTCTGGAGAAGAAATAGCAACCCACTGTAGAATTCTTCCCTGGGAAATCCCAGTGACAGAGGAGCCTGGAGGGCTAGAGTCCATGGGGTCTCAAAAGAGTTGGACTTGACTTAGCAACCAAACAACGTGATTTGTCAAAGTCAGGGCCCTGCCAGTCTAATAGAACGACTCGAACTTGGTAGAATTTGTCAATAAGGAGTTCATGATCTGAGCCACAGTCAGCTCCCGGTTTTGTTTTTGCTCGCTGTATAGAGCTACCCCATTTTTGGCTGGTATAATCGATCTGATTTTGATACTGATCATCTGGTGATGTCCATGTGTAGAGTCTTCTCTTGCGTTGTTGGAAGAGGTGTTTGCTATGACCACTGTGTTCTCTTGGCAAAACTGTTAGCCTTTGACCTGCTTCAGTTTGTACTCCAAGGCCAAATGTGCCTGTTACTCCAGGTATCTCTTGACTTCCTACTTTTGCATTCCAGTCCCCTATAATTAAAAGGACATCTTTTTGGGGTGTTAGTTCTAGAAGGTCTTATAGGTCTACATAAACCATTAAGTTCAGCTTCTTCAGCATTACTGGTTGGGGCATAGACTTGGATTAATGTGCTATTGAATGGTTTGCCTTGGAAACAAACAGAGATCATTCTGTCATTTTTGAGATCACATCCAAGTACTGCATTTTGGGCTCTTTTGTTGACTATGATGGCTACTCCATTTCTTCTAAGGGATTCTTGCTCTTAAATTAAAGAAAGCAGGGAAAACCACTAGACCATTCAGGTATGACCTAAATTAAATCCCTTGTCATTATACAGTGGAAGTAGCAAATAGATTCAAGGCATTAGATCTGCTTGACAGAGTGCCTAAAGAACTGTGGACGGAGGTTCATGACATTGTACAGGAGGCAGTGATCAAGGCCAGCCTCAAGAAAAAGAAATGGAAAAAAGGCAAAATGGTTGTCTGAGGAGGCATTAAAAATAGCTGAGAAAAGAAGGGAAGCTAAAGGCAAAGGAAAAAGGAAAGATATACCCATTTGAATGCAGAGTGCCAAAGAATAGCAAGGAGAGATAAGAAAGTTTTCCTTAGCATTCATTACAAAGAAATAGAGGAAAACAAGAGAACAGGAAAGACTAGAGGTCTCTTCAAGAAAATTAGAGATACCAAAGGAACATTTGATGCGAAGATGGGCACAGTAAAGGACAGAAATGGTATGGACCTAACATAAATATTAAGCAGAAAATATTAAGAAGAAGTGGTAAGAATACACAGAGGAGCTATACAAAAAAGATCTTCATGACCCAGATAACCAAAATGGTGTGATCACTCACTAGAGCCAGACATCCTGGAAAGCGAAGTCAAGTGGAACTTAGAAAGCATCACTATGAACAAAGCTAGTGGAGGTGATGGAATTCCAGTTGAGCTATTTCAGACCCTAAAAGATGATGCTGTGAAAGTGCTGCACTCAATACACCAGCAAATTTGGAAAACTAAGCAGTGGCCACAGACTGGATAATGTCAGTTTTCATTCCAATCCCAAAGAAAGGCAATGCCAAAGAATGTTCTAACCTCTGCACAATTGCACTCATCTCACATGCTAGCAAAGTAATGCTCAAAATTCTCCAAGACAGGTTCAAAGGTACATGAACCATGAACTTCCAAATGTTCAGCCTGGATTTTGAAAAGGCAGAGGAACCAGAGATCAACATCTGTTGGATCAAAAAAAAGCAAGAGAGTTCCAGAAAAACATCTACTTCTAGTTTACTGACTACAACAAAGCCTTCGACTGTGTGGATCACAACAAACTGTGGAAATCTTAAAGAGATGGGAATACCATCTGACCTGCCTCCTGAGAAACCTGTATGAGGTCAAGAAGCAACAATTAGAACTGGACATAGAACAACAGACTGGTTCCAAATCGGGAAAGGAGTATGTCAAGGCTGTATATTGTCACCCTGCTTATTTAACTGCTATGCAGAGTACATCATATGAAATGCCAGGCTGGATGAAGCACAAGCTAGAATCAAGATTGCCAGGAGAAATATCAGCAACTCAGATACAAAGATGACAACACCCGTATGGGGAAAAGCAAAGAAGAACTAAAGAGCCTCTTGATAAAAGTGAAAGAGGAGAGTGAAAATTTTGGCTTAAAACTCAACATTCAGAAAACTAAGATCATGGCATCCAGTCCCATTACTTCATGGCAAATGGATGGGTAAACAATGGAAACAGTGAGAGACTTTATTTTGGGGGGCTCCAAAACCACTGCAGATGGTGACTGCAGCCATGAAATTAAAAGACACTTGTTCCTTGGAAGAAAAGCTACGACCAACCTTACAGCATATTAAAAAGCAGAGACATACTTTGCCAACAAAGGTCCGTCTAGTCAAAGCTATGGTTTTTCCAGTGGTCATGTATGAATGTGAGAGCTGGACTGTAAAGAAAGCTGAGTGCCAAAGAACTGATGCTTTTGAACTGTGGTGTTGGAGAAGACTCTTGAGAGTCCCTTGGACTGCAAGGAGATCCAATCAGTCCATCCTAAAAGAAATCAGTCCTGAATATTCACTTTCAATCCTTTGGCCACCTGATGCAAAGAACTGACTCATTGAAAAAGACCTCGATGCTGGGAAACAGTTAAGGTGGGAGAAGGGGATGACAGAGAATGAGATGGTTTGAAAGCATCATGGACTCAATGGACATGAGTTTGGGTAAGCTCTGGGAGTTGGTGATGGACAAGGAAGCCTGGCGTGCTGCAGTCCATGGGGTCGCAAAGAGTTGGACATGACCAAGCAACTGAACTGAACTGAGCTGAACTGAACTGAACTGAATCTTGGTAGAACTGCCAAGATGGCAGCAGCTCACAGTAGCTTTAAAGTTCAGAGATTTCTTAAAACCTGCAGCTTCCATTAACTATTCCTTCTACATTTTGCCTCTACACTTAACGAAACTTACTCTTCTTAGCCCATATCACCACTTGGAGTTACATATTACCTACTCAGTATTTAAAGTAGCTTTCTATTTTATTCCTTTTCTAAGTTAGCCTAAATTATATTGGGAAGACTGTTGGTTAATCTATACCATACGTATTCCCCATCATAATATTCAGTTGTCATCCTTCCAGGATAAAGAGCCTCCATTTCAGCCTAATCATTCTTGGCAGTGTTTATATCCCTAATACACAAAATATGGCTACAGTTCATAGTCACATCTTCATTGTTAAGCACCATTTGAACAAAATATCTTACTAGGCATTAGGGAAAGTACATAAGAAGAATGTTTCCTACCTTCAAGAAACTCTTACTCAAGTTTGCAATTTATAAGCTAATATGGGCAGCACAAATGGGCAACCAGAAGGAAGGACAGGGAAAGAAGAATGATTATCTGACCTCTTTGTGCAAAGACCTAAATTGTAACTGAAAAGAAACAAACAAACAAAGGACCCAAAGTCAAAGGGTTTTCAAGGAAAAGACCAAGATTTCAAAATACTTATTTTTGTTTCTTAGGCAAAAACAACAGAGTAATTCTACAGAAATAAAGTGAACACATTGTGTTAAACATCCACTATGTTAGTACAGAGCAAAATTTTCTTGTTTGGGAATACTGCTCAGAATAAAAGTTCCAAATGACCACAACAAATGCTCTTAACTCAACACGCATGTTATCTATGGAGGTACAAAGCCAGTTGAGAGCTGAAGCCAAGAATAGAAGTCTGAACAGACATAAACTCCCACTGGGCAGAACAGTTTTCTATAATCTTTTAAAATAATCTTCAGACCAGCTTCTATGAATCCCTTAGGAACAGGACCCTAATAAAGTCCATGGCCTACGAAAGCTATTTATAAAACTTTTCTGAGAAGGTTACACAAATATATTGTCTCAAGCACTGTGTAATGAAAAGTTATAACCTATTCCTTAGAGGATATCCAAGTTTTTAACAGATCTTAAAGCTATCTTTATGTAGGTTAGGGATTTGAAAGGAAAAGTAGTCTGATTATACTTTTTATATGTATTCAAATCTGCTGTGATAATTCTTTATCATCATAATAACCACTATCATTTATCTTCTAGACACTAAACTAAGGACTTTACATATATTTTCTCAGTTAATCTTCACACATACACATACACACAAAACTATGAAACAGTGATAGTATTTCTATTTTAGAGAAAAAGAATGGGGATTTAAGTAAACTAAATGACTTTTCTAGCATCTCATAATAACTAACCAGCGAAACCAGGATTCACACCCAAGCCTCCACCCCAATCACTGACCATAAAGCCAGTGTGGGCTAAGCAATCACTATGTGTGTGTGTGTGTGTGTGTGTGTGAGTGCATGCACGCGCACGCACGTGCATGCGTGCCCTGCAATATCCTTATCAAGTGGTATGGACACTACAACAACCTATACTAACCAATCTGATGCCCAGACATCAGCCTTACAAAAACACCAAAAACCTGTCAAATCCCATTTTTAAATTCTTCATATGTCAAAAGGGATGAAAATTAGTACCAGTGTCTTTATTTACAATTATTTAATGGGGAGACCCAGCATATTGAAAAAGAAATGTGGAATGGGTTTTAAAATCAGATATTCCCTCCCTACTAAGTATAGGCTCAGTGGTAAAGGATCCGTCTGCCAATGCAGGAGATGAAGGTTCGATCTCTGTGTCAGAAAGATCCCCTGAAGGAAGAAATGGCAACCCATTCCAGTATTCTGGACTGAGAAATCTCAAGGACAGAGGAGTCTGGTAGGCTACAGTCCATGGGGTTGCAAAGAGTCAGACACAACTGAGTGCACACACACTAAGTATGGAAGCCAGGATAAACCTCTGACCACATTATGATTAAATGCCTATGGTTTTCATTTATTCAAATTCACACTCGTCATTATTTCTGATAAAGTAATCCCGCCAGTGATATCAGCTGCCAAGCGGTAAACTAGATTTCAAGTTCACCTGCTGAATCCATAAATGCCATATTTATGCATTTGTTAACCCAATATTTTAACGGAAAAAATGAACGCATTAATAATATGTTTTATTTAGAACACACAAGTCAAATTTATGCCATTAAGGAAGGGTTGCTTTCTCAAAATGGGGCCGGGATGGGGGAAAGGCAAGCACTACCCAAAACAGATTATATGCAGACATGAGGAAATTAAAAATGAGAAGTAAATGAAAATGAGCAACAGAAATCCATATTTCAGAGGTAAGGTTTTTGGGAAATATCT
>SJYQ01104740.1:0-21180 GCA_006410935.1 Redunca redunca
AAATAGCTCAACTGGAATTCCATCATCTCCACTAGCTTTGTTCATAGTGATGCTTCCTAAGGCCCACTTGACTTCACATTCCAGGATATCTGGCTCTAGGTGAGTGATCACACCTTCATGATTATCTTGGTCACTAAGATCTTTTTTGTACAGTTCATCTGGTTATTCTTGCAACCTCTTCTTAATATCTTCTGCTTCTGTTAGGTCCCTACATTTTCTGTCCTTTATTGAGCTGATCTTTGCATGAAATGTTCCCTTGGGATCTCTCTTTTCTTGAAGAGATCGCTAGTCTTTCCCATTCTGTTGTTTTCCTCTATTTCTTTGCACTGATCACTGAGGAAAGCTTTCTTATCTCTCCTTGCTATTCTTTAGAACTCTCCATTCAAATGGGTATCTTTCCTTTTCTCCTTTGCTTTTTGCTTCTCTTCTTTTCACAGCTATTTGTAAAGCCTCCTCAGACAGACATTTTGCTTTTTGCATTTCTTTTTCTTGGGGATGGTCTTGCTCCCTGTCTCCTGTACAATGTCACGAACTCTGTCCATAGTTCACCAGGCATTCTGTCTATCAGGTCTAACCCCTTAAATCTATTTCTTACTTCCACTGTATAATCATAAAGGATTTGATTTAGGTCATAGCTGAATGGTCTTGTGGTTTTCCCCACTTTCTTCAATTTCAGTCTGAATTTGGCAACAGGGTGTTCATAATCTGAGCCACAGTCAGCTCCAGGTCTTGTTTTTGCTGACTGCATAGAGCTTCTCCATCTTTGGCTGCAAATAATACAGTCAGTCTGATTTTGGTGTTGGCTGTCTGGTGATGTCCATGTGTAGAGCACTCTCTTGTGGGTTTTTTTTTTTTTAATTTTTAAATTATTTTTAAATTTTTTTACTTTACAATATTGAATTGGTTTTGCTATACAGCAACATGAATCCGCCACGGGTGTAAACGTGTTCCCAATCCTGAACCGCCTACCCCCCCCCCACCTCCCTCCCCATACCATCTCTCTGGTGCACCAGCCCCAAGCATCCTGTATCCTGCATGAAACCTAGACTGGCAATTCGTTTCTTATTTGATGTTATACATGTTTCAATGCCATTCTCCCAAACCATCTCACCCTCTCCCTCTCCCACAGAGCCCAAAAGACTCTTCTATGCATCTATGTCTCTTTTGCTGTCTCGCATACAGGGTTATCATTACCATCTTTCTAAATTCCATATATATGCGTTAGTATACTGTATTGGTATTTTTTTTTCTGGCTTACTTCACTTTATGTTTTTGGAAGAGGGTGTTTGCTATGACCAGTGCGTTCTCTTGGCAAAACTCTATTAGCTTTTGCCCTGCTTCATTCTGTACTCTAAGGCCAAGTTTCCCTGTTACTCCAGGTGTTTCTCAACTTCCTACTTTTTCATTCCAGCCCCCTATAATGAAGAGGACATATTTTTTGGTTTTAGTCTAAAATGTTTTGTAGGTCTTCATAGAACCATTCAACTTCAGCTTCTTCAGTTTTACTGGTCAGGGCATAGACTGGATTGCCATGATATTGAATGGTTTGCCTTGGAAATAAACAGAGATCATTCTGTCATTATTGAGACTGCATCCTTTTTTCTTCTGTTTATACAATTTCATCCACTCTTACCCTACACCTCTGGTTACTATCAAGCTGTGGTTGGGCTTATTTTGCCTTTAAGATTGCTCATATAAGAGAAGTAAAACTATTTTGTCTTCTTCTGTCTGGTTTATTTCACCTTACATAGTATTCTTGAGGTCCGTCTGTGTGGTCTCAAAATGGCAAGACTTCATTCAATTTTAAGGTGAAATACTATCACATTATATACACAGACACACACACATCAGAGGGCAGACACACTGAAACCATACTCATAGAAAACTAATCAATCTAATCACACTAGGACCACAGCCTTGTCTAACTCAATGAAACTAAGCTATGCCTGTGGGGTAACCCAAGACGGGTGGGTCATGGTAGAGAGGTCTGACAGAATGTGGTCCACTGGAGAAGGGAATGGTAAACCACTTCAGTATTCTTGCCTTGAGAGCCCCACGAACAGTATGAAAAAGCAAAATGATAGGATACTGAAAGAGGAACTCCCCAGGTCAGTAGGTGCCCAATATGCTACTGGAGATCAGTGGAGAAATAACTCTAGAAAGAATGAAGGGATGGAGCCAAAGAAAAAACAATACACAGCTGTGGATGTGACTGGTGATAGAAGAAAGGTCCAATGCTGTAAAGAGCAATATTGCATAGTAACCTGCAATGTCAGGTCCATGAATCAAGGCAAATTGGAAGTGGTCAAACAAGAGATGGCAGGAGTGAACGTCAACATTCTAGGAATCAGTGAAATAAAATGGACTGGAATGGGTGAATTTAATACAGATGACCATTATATCTACTACTGTGGGCAGGAATCCCTCAGAAGAAATGGAGTAGCCATCATGGTCAACAAAAGAGTCTGAAATGCAGTACTTGGATGCAATCTCAAAAACGACAGAATGATCTCTGTTCATCTCCAAGGCAAACCATTCAATATCATGGTAATCCAAGTCTATGCCCCAATCAGTAATGCTGAAGAAGCTGAAGTTGAACGGTTCTATGAAGACCTACAAGACCTCTTAGAACTAACACCCCAAAAAAGGTGTCCTTTTCATTCTAGGGGACTGGAATGCAAAAGTAGGAAGTCAAGAAATACCTGGAGTAACAGGGAAATTTGGCCTCAGAAAGCAGAATGAAGCAGGGCAAAGACTAATAGAGTTTTGCCAAGAAAATGCACTGGTCATAGCAAACACCCTCTTCCAACAACACCAGAGAAGACTCTACACATGGACATCACCAGATGGTCAACACCGAAATCAGATTGATTATATTCTTTGCAGCAAAAGATGGAGGAGCTCTATAAAGTCAACAAAAACAAGACCAGGAGCTGACTGTGGCTCAGATTATGAACTCCTTACTACCAAATTCAGACTTAAATTGAAGAAAGTAGGGAAAACTGCTAGACCATTCAGGTATGACCTCAGTCAAATCCCTTATGATTATACAGTGGAAGTGAGAAATAGATTTAAGGGCTTAGATCTGATAGATAGAGTGCCTGATGAACTATGGACTGAGGTTCATGACATTGTACAGGAGACAGGGATCAAGACCATCCCCATGGAAAAGAAATGCAAAAAAGCAAAATGGCTGTCTGGGGAGGCCTTACAAATAGCTGTGAAAAGAAGGGAGGCGAAAAGCAAAGGAGAAAAGGAAAGATATAAGCATCTGAATGCAGAGTTCCAGAGAATAGCAAGAAGAGATAAGAAAGCCTTCTTCAGTGATCAATGTAAAGAGAGGAAAACAACAGAATGGGAAAGACTAGAGATCTCTTCAGGAAACTTGGAGATATCAAGGAAACATTTCATGCAAAGATGGGCTCAACAAAGGACAGAAATGGTATGGACCTAACAGAAGCAGAAGATATTAAGAAGAGGTGGCAAGAATACACAGAAGAACTGTAGAAAAAAGATCTTCATGACCCAGTTAATCACGATGGTGTGATCATTCACCTAGAGCCAGACATCCTGGAATGTGAAGTCAAGTGGGCCTTAGAAAGCATCACTATGAACAGAACTAGTGGAGGTGATGGAATTCCAGTTGAGCTATTTCAAATCCTGAAAGATGATTCTGTGAAAGTGCTGCATTCAATATGCCAACAAATATGGAAAACTTAGCAGTGGCCACAGGACTGGAAAAGGTCAGTTTTCATTCCAATCCCAAAGAAAGGCAATGCCAAAGAATGCTCAAACTACTGCACAATTGCACTCAACTCACATGCTAGTAAAGTAATGCTCAAAATTCTCCAAGCAAGGCTTCATCAATAAGTGGGCCGTGAACTTCCTGATGTTCAAGCTGGTTTTAGAAGAGGCAGAGGAACCAGAGATCAAATTGCCGACATCTGCTGCATCATGGAAAAAGCAAGAGAGTTCCAGAAAAACATCTATTTCTGCTTTATTGACTATGCCAAAGCCTTGGACTGTGTGGATCACAAGAACTGTGGAAAATTCTGATAGAGATGGGAATACCAGACCACCTGACCTGCCTCTTGAGAAATCTGTATGCAGGTCAGGAAGCAACAGTTAGTACTGGACAAGGAACAACAGACTGGTTCCAAATAGGAAAAGGAGTCCGTCAAGGCTGTATATTGTCACCCTGCTTATTTAACTTCTATGTAGAGTACATCATGAGAAACGCTGGACTGGAAGAAGCACAAGCTGGAATCAAGATTGCCGGGAGAAATATCAATAACCTCAGATATGCAGATGACACCACGCTTATGGCAGAAAGTGAAGAGGAACTCAAAAGCCTCTTGATTAAAGTGAAATAGAGTGAAAAAGTTGGCTTAAAGCTCAACATTCAGAAAACAAAGATCATGGCATCTGGTCCCATCCCTTCATGGGAAATAGATGGGGAAACAGTGGAAACAGTTTCAGACTTTATTTCTTTGGGCTACAAAATCACTGCAGATGGTGACTGCAGCCATGAAATTAAAAGATGCTTACTCCTTGGAAGAAAAGTTATGACCAACCTAGACAGCATATTCAAAAGCAGAGACATTACTTTACCGACTAATGTCCATCTAGTCAAGGCTATGGTTTTTCCAGTGGTCATGTATGGATGTGAGAGTTGGACTGTGAAGAAGGCTGAGCACTGAAGAATTGATGCTTTTGAACTGTGGGGTTGGAGAAGACTCTTGAGAGTCCCTTGGACTGCAAGGAGATCCAACCAGTCCAATCTGAAGGAGATCAGCCCTGGGATTTCTTTGGAGGGAATGATGTTGAAGCTGAAACTCCAGTTCTTTGGCCACCTCATGTGAAGAGTTGACTCATTGGAAAAGACTTTGATGCTGGGAGGGATAGGGGGCAGGAGGAGAAGGGGACGACAGAGAATGAGCTGGCTGGATGGCATCACTGACTCGATGGACATGAGTCTGAGTTAACTCTCGGAGATGGTGATGGAAAGGGAGGCCTGGCGTGCTGCAATATATGGGGTCGCAAAGAGTTGGACACGACTGAACTGATCTGTGTATACATACACACAGCCTGTCTTATTTATCAATATATTCATCAGTGGACACCTCCCCAACAGTTGTTATTTCTTCCTTTTTTGATAACACACATTCTAACAACTGGTATCTCATTGTGGTTTTGATTAGCATTTTCCTGATGGTTAGTGATGTTGAGGATCTTTTCATGCTTCCTGGCTATCTCAATGCTCTCTTTAGAAAAATATCTATGCAAACCTTCTGATCATTTTTCAGTCAGGTTGTTTGGTTGCTACAATTTAATTGTATGGGTTCTTTGTTTTGCATATTCATCTCTTATCAGATTTATGATATGATTTCCAAATATTATTTTCCTAATCCTGTGGGTTACCTTTCTGTTTTGTTAATGGGTTTTTTTTTGCTGTGCAGAAGCTTTCTAATATGATATAGTCTCACTTACTTAGTTAGTCTTTGTGTCTGTTTTTATGCAAATATCATAATTTTAATTACTATAGCTTTGTAATGTAATCTGAAATGAAAGCATGGTATCCCCAACAACAAATAACACGTAATGTCATGTCCAACTCTTTGCAACCCATGGACTGTGTGGCTCACCAGGCTCCCCTCTGTTCACGGGATTCTTCAGCAAGAACATTGGAGTGGGTAGCCAGCCATTCCCTTCTCTGGGGCATCTTCCCAACTCAGGTATTGAACTCAGGTCCCCTGCATTGCAGGCTGATTCTTTACTGTCTGAGACACAAGGGAAGCCCAGCTTTGTTATTCTTGGTGTCTCCAGCTTTGTTATTCTTTCTCAGTTTTATCTTCGCTACTTAGGGTCTTTGTGGTTCTGTAAAACTTTTAGAATTACCTATTGTCTTTCTGTGAAAAAAATGCCTTTGGAAATTTTAAAGATATTGCATTGAATCTGTAGATTGCTTTGGGAAGTATGGATATTTTGGCAGTATTGATTCTTCCAGTGCATAACCATGGAATATCTATTTATTTGAATTTTCTTCAGTTTATATCATTAATGCCTTACAGTTTTCAATATACACTTATTTTTAACGTCCTTGGTTAAATTTGTCCACAGATACTCTATTATTTTGACAAAATTTTAAATGGTTTATTTTCTTGAATTCTCTTTTTGATAGTTTATTATTAGTGTATAGAAACTCAACAGATATTTGTGTATTATATTTGTATCCTGTAAGTTTACTGAATTCACTGATTAGCTATAATAGTTTTTTTAAGGAGTTTTTAGGATTTTCTATATAGAATATGTTATCTAAAAACACAGTTTTATTCTTTTCCAATTTAGATGTTTTTTATTTATTTTTCTTGTATAATTGCTCTGGTAAGGTCTTCAAACAATATTATCTTGAATAAAAGTGACTAGAATGGGCATTTTTATCCTGTTTCTGATCTTAGAGGAAAAATTTTCAGCTTTCTACTGTTGACTATGATGGATGTTAGCTGTAGACTTGTCATATATGACCTTTATTGTTTTGAGGTATATGCTTTGTTGAGAGTTTTTACCATAAATGGATGTTGAATTTTATCAAATGCTTTCTCTGCATATATTGAGGTGATCATATCAATTTTATTTCATTTTGTTAGTATGGTATATCACACTGACTGATGTTTGGATGTTGAACTGTTCTTACACTCGCTGAATAAATCCTAGTTGATGCTTTTGAACTGTGGTGTTGAAGACTCTTGAGAGTCCCTTAGACTGCAAGGAGATCCAACCAGTCCATCCTAAAGGAGATCAGTCCTGGGTGTCCATTGGAAGGACTGATGCTGAAGCTGAAACTCCAATACTTTGGCCACATCATGTGAAGAATTGACTCATTGGAAAAGACCCTGAAGCTGGGAGGGATTGGGGGCAGGAGGAAAAGGGGACAACAGAGAATGAGATAGCTGGATGGCATCATTGACTCGATGGACATGAGTTTGAGTGAACTCCGGGAGTTGGTGATGGACAGGGAGGCCTGGCATGCTGTGATTCATGGAGTCGCGAAGAGTCGGACACGACTGAGCGACTAAACTGAATCATGGTGCATGATATTCTTACTTTATTGTTGAATTTGGTTTGCTAATATTTTGTTGAGGATTCTGTATATATGTTTTAAGTTTGTCTGGTCTAAAATGTTGTTTAAGAGAAATGTTTCCTTTTGGTTTTTCTGTCCAGATAATCTACCCACTGATGAAAGTGGAGTATTAAATCTTATACTATTTTGTATTTCTGTCTACCTCTCACTTTATAACTACTAATATTTGCATTATGTATTTAAGTATTTATGTTGAGTGCGTATGTATATACAAATTTTATATCATCTTGTTAGATTACCCACTTTATTATTATTATGTAGTGCTCATATTTTTTGCAGTCTTTGTTTAAAGTCTATTTTGTCTGATATGAGTTCAGCAACTTCAGCTTTCTTTTGGTTTCCATTCGGAATATTTTTTTTCTGTTCCTTAACACTCCAGTCATCTGTGTCCTTACATCTCAGGTGAGTGTCTTGTGTGCCTCTTGGCTAAATATTGCAGTTATTAACCCACTACTTTTACGATACATTTGCCTACCGATATGATTTATTCTTTCATGTGTTTTCTTGTTATCAATTAATATCCCATATTTCCAACCCAATGAAGTCCCTTTAGCAGTTCTTATAAGGTCATTTGAGGGGTGATGAACTTCTTTAGGGGCTTTGCTTGTCTGAAAAACTTCTATCTCTCCTCCAATTCTGAATTATTAGTTTGCTGGGTATTCTTGGTTGGAGGTTTTTTCTGTCAGTACTTTGAACATATTGTGCCACTCCTTTTGGATAAGTTTTGCTAAAAAAAAATCTGAATATTTTATGAAGATTCACTTCTACACAAGTTGTATTTCTCTTGCTGCTTTTAATATTCTGTTCTTGCCTTTACCTTTTTACCTTTTAATTATGTTTGTTGATCTGGATCTTTTGGGGCTCATCTTTTTAGAACTGTTTGGGTTTTCTTGATCTGGAAGTCCCTTTCCTTCTCTGGAATTTCTCAGCCATTGTTTCTGAAAATAAAATTTATATAACTTTCTTTCTCTCTTCTCATTCTGGAACCCTAAAATGTAAATCATAGTCTAAAGTTGTCTCATCAGTTCC
Organism: Redunca redunca; assembly: GCA_006410935.1. Taxonomy (NCBI): domain Eukaryota; kingdom Metazoa; phylum Chordata; class Mammalia; order Artiodactyla; family Bovidae; genus Redunca; species Redunca redunca. Next base: position 8,171 of record SJYQ01104740.1, read on the forward strand.
TTAAGTTATCTTCACTTGTTTTCATTCTTTTTTTCTTTTTGCTGCTCTGGCAGGATGAGTTCTACTTCCTTGGCTTTTAGTTGACTGATCCTTTCTTCTGCTCCCCACTGAAGGCAAAAATGTTCAGGGAAATGCTTCACAATGGGCCCAAACTTTTGGGTGAGATCTGGAAGTGTCTTTTATCAAAGCCTATATTTTCCCAGTCAGAATTCAATTATACAGTCCCTAACCTAACTACAAGACAGATTTGGAAGGTCAGACTTCTGAGTTCCCAAGGAGGTAGTGGTTTGAATACATCTTATTATCTTTGATCTGGGTTTCCCAGGTGGTGCTAGTGGTAAAGAACGTGGCTGCCAATGCAAGTTAGATGTACGTGATGCTGGTTCAATCCCCGGGTGGGAAATATTCCCTGGAGGAGGGAATGGCAGTCGATTCCAGTATTCTTGCCTGTAGAATCCCATGGACAGAGGAGCTTGGTGGGCTACAGTCCATAGGGTGGCAGAGTTGGACATGACTGAAATGACTTAGCACTGCACAGCACTCTGCATATACGTTAAATAAGCAGAGTGACAATATACAGCCTTGAAGTACATACTACTCTATTATCCTTGATAGAGCATTTTGGTTACTAGATCATTTTATTCTACCTTCACACAGAACATTCTCACCCCTTACTGAGAGAGAAAATATAAGATCCTAACTGGGAAATTATTATTGTTCAGAGTCCATGTCTCTAGGTGCCACCAGGTCTAGATACGACTCCTTTTAGTCTGCAGTCATACACATTTTAAGGACAAATTTTCTTCCCCTCTCCAGCAAAAATACCCAGAATGCAGTGATGGAGCTGGCACAGGATATACAGAATAATCACTCCCACTTGGAAAGACAAAGGATGGGAGGCATACAACATCAACTGGAAATCAACAATGTAAATCCCACAAGGAAGAGATTTAAATAAAGCTTCCAGATTGCACACACTGGGGATGAGGAATTACCTTGATTAAGCTCAGATTCTGCTCACAGAAGGAGAGCATTGTTCACTGTTTTTTTGTGAACCCTGGTTCTGATCTCTGAAAACTTGTTCATTACTCTCCTTGGGGATATCTGAACTGGGGAATGCAGACCACATACTACTTCAGGGATCTGTAATGAGCCTTTCCTCTCTGAAAATAAGGTCGGGGCCCAAGACTCTAAAATTCTGGAAGATTTACTCTTTTCTGGGTTAACTAATGGTTTCTTTGGTAAATCTTAAAAAATAACTTAACTACTGCTTCATTTGTTTCTGCCACCTAAAATTCCTTTCTGTATAAAGATGTCAAGAGCATTTTATTTATTTCTTTGTGGCCCTGTGGCTCCCTCGTTTTCTTATGCTTCATCAAGTCTGCTGTTGAACCCCTCTAATTTTTTTTTAAGTTGTTATTGTATTATTAAATTCTTCAGCTCTGTGACTTTTGTTTGGTATTTTCTTATGTTTTCCATCTCTTTGTCAAAGTTCTCACTATTCTCATCCATTCCTGTACCCTCTTAGGTGAGCATCTTTATGACCATCATTTTGAATTCTTTTTTGAGGTAAATAACTTATCTCCATTTCACTGATGTACTTTCCTTGAGGTTTTATCTTGTTCTTTCTTTTGCAACATATCAGTATGTTTCTTCATTTTCCTTGGCTTTCTGTATTGGTTTCTATATAGTAGATAAAGCAGCCACTTCTCCAGTCTTGAAGGTGTGGCCTTTATGTAGCTAATAAACCTACCTCTAAGGCCCTGTCAGCTCTTTGTTCAACCCTGCCCCAGCTCTTTTCTTTCTCTCAAAACTTTGCTTGTCCAAACAGTCTGTTATATTTTTAGCCCCTGGTAGTTAAGGATGTGACAAGTCCTGTCATTGTCCTTAAGGGGAGGATTTTAGTACCTAGATTAGGCTGTGCTTCAAGCTGATTGGAGGCCAGAACCTAATCATAGCAGTTTATTGAAGCAGACAGATACAGGCAGTCCTGTGGGACTGCAAGCATAAGCCCTAATGGCCCCGAGAGCCAGGCCATCTGGTGGTATCCCCTGGGTGGCAGTCACAAAAACTGGGGCTCCACCTGAGTGTATTAGCCCTTTTCTGAGAGATATCAATGAGCAGGGGCAAAGCAGGAGAGTGTGCAGTCAGCATTTACCTCCGAGGTCTCTAGAAAGAATTTCAGTCAGCCCCTAAAGGCATACTTTTTAGGAGCCTGCCCCTTATGCCACAGCCATAGTGATTAGCTAATAGACATCCTTCACAGAAAGAGTCCCTCGATCTGTTGCCTCTTACTGTGCCCTAGAGTTTAAGAACTTTCCCCTGTTGGTTATAATCCTGTTACCCACAACCACTGGGCATCAGAGCCAGATGATATGATGCAGAGGGGCCCTCTGGCAGAAGACATAATAATTGGGGCAGAGGTACTGTTGCTCTGGAACATAGAAAACTGATATCATGAAGATGGTGCCTCCCATTCTACATCCCAAGAGAGTATTCAGCAGGCTCCTGATATATGTAAGTTATATGCCTGCCCCTAGCACAATACTTGAATATAAGCAGGTGAGCCTTCTTAAGTCAGGGCAAGACCAGCTGCCCTGGAGTCATTTTTCAGATTCCTCCAGTCTCATGGATCTTAGGACATGAGCCCCATTGGTTGTCGATGGTAGGTGCTTTGGAGGGCTTATCTCTCAGATCCATGTCTTAAAAACTAAGGTGCCTGATGTGGGGCTCAAATTCTTCATGCCCCAGATAGAAGTTCTGGGTTTTGAGTTTTCCCTGATTATGGGTCACAGTGTCAGGAGTGAGGTTTGTGGTGAGATTGAGTTCCAGTCTCCTCTACCCACTGTGATGTGGTTTTTTTTTTACTTGCCCAGTTTGTAGTTACTCAGCCAGTCTTTAGGTTTTTGTAGGAGTGAATTGTTCCATCTATAGCTGTAGACTATGTGTCTGTGGAAGGAGGTGAGTTTGGGATCTTCCAGTGTCACTATCACTAATATGTACTCTCTTGTGTCTAGCTTCTTTCACTCAGTATATTGATTGTTAGATTTATCCACTGTTTGTGTTGTGGATTTTCATCGTTATTCCTGTGTGGTATCCCATTGTATGAATATGACATGATTTGTTCATGTTCTTTAGTTGATGAACATCTGGGCAGTGTGAAAATTTGTTTATCACAGATAAGACTGGTGCGAACATTTTAATGTATATACTTTGGTAAATGTGCTTGAGCATGCGTAGAGATTTTTTTTTTGGCATATTTATATAGTGTGGAAATGCTAGGTCATAGAGTATTCCTATACTCAGTTTTAATACAATATTTTAATGTATATCAGACTATGGGTTTTATCTGCATAAAACTTTCAAATGTTTTCCATACTTTCCATGCTTACATATATTACACTATGAACTCTTTTCCATAATCCAAGTAACTCTGCCAAACCAACTCCTGTCTACTTCTGCAGCATCCTCTCAAGCTGTACTTCTAGATGTGGGGCCTTTGTATATGGTCTTTCTTCTGATTTGGAGACTCGCTGCTCCTCTGACAGTCTTGGTCTTCAAAGGTGCAGTTCCTTCTCATCATTCAGATGTTCATTAAATGCTATCTCTTTAAATAGGTCACATCCTCCTTTTATACTACATAATTTTATCTGACTTCATAGCACTTGTGATGAGGCTATAAATGTTTATATATGAAACTGTTTTTTTTTTTTTTTTGGTTTCTATTCCCTACTAGACTGTATGCTCCACAAGGGAGGTGACCAGACTTATGTTGATGCCAGACCCATAGGAAGTGTTTATTATTTCTTTCCCACACCATCATAGATAGAGCTCAAAACTGAGCTTTAAAAAGCCACACCATTTTCTTTTCCTGTTTTAATACTATAAAAGTAAGCATAATAAAATGAACCCTAAAGATTTGTTGTTAAAATTATATGGGTTCAAGTTTTGGTTTTGCCAATTACTATGTTTTATGTTCTTATAAATGGCTCCATTGGTGAACTAATTCATTTACTCAGTTTCTTCACCTGTAAAATATGAATGTACCTGGGCTTGGATGCATTCTACCCAGGCTTTATGGAGTCATTAAAAATAACAAAAACTAGTATAAATCAGTTCCCATTCTTTATTACCCCCATAGTCAATGGTTCAAGAAAGTTTCTATACAGTGTTTTAGAAAGTCACTGTAGTATTTTGTGTACTAGGCCCACTAATTACATGATGGGAGTAGGGCCATTCTGCCCAAAGTATTTGACAGTCTGTTGTAAAGTGGGCTAGAACCTCCAGCTTCATTTTTTCTTTTAGGTTCACCACATGTAGATAGTTGATCATGCTAACTGTGCCCTGATATACTAAAGATATTTTGTTAGGTTTGGCTTGATTTATTCTCTTGGAATTGTATTAGATTTTTTAAACAATTCATTTATTTGTAATAAATGCATGAAATTGCTCTATAACCAATTATAACAAAAATTCAGTTTTTCATCTTTCCCGCATATTTCCATGGAGCCTGTTTGTGAATCATCTGCAATCTTCACACCAGCCCCAGGAAAGCATCAGTATGCTTTCTGTCTTTTTAAATTTGTGTTCTTCAAACACTGAAAAGTTCTCAAAAATGGATCATAAATTATATATTCTTTTTCAGTTGGCTTAGTCTATTTGGGACTTAGTCTATTTAGGACTTCCCTGGTAGCTCAGATGGTAAAGAGCCTGCCAGAAATGAGAGAGACACAGGTTCAGTTCCTGGGTCAGGAAGATTCCCTGGAGAAGGAAATGGCAACCCACTCCAGTAGTCTTATCTGGAAAATCCCACTGATACAGGAGCATGGTGGGCTACAGTCCATGGGGTAGCAGAGAGACACGACTGAGCAACTTTCACTTAGTCTAGTTAGCAAAAGTATTTTCAGGTATATTGATGTTGTAGCATGCACTGATACTTTATTTCAATATAGTATTCTATTATACATTCTACATCACGTTGTATTTGCTCGTTCAGAAGCCGATGGGCACTTGTTTACCGTTTGGGCTATTACAAATAATGCTGCTATGAAATCTGAGTGTAAGTCTTGCTTAGGACATATGTTTTCATTTCTTCTGGGCAGGTTCCTAAGAATGGAATTACTTGGTAAGTTTGTGTTTAACTTGTAAAGAAATTGTTAGACTGTTTACCAAAAATATCTTTGCAGTGAAGTGAAGTGAAATCGCTCAGTCCTGTCCAACTCTTTGCGACCCCATGGACAGTAGCCTGCACCAGGCTCCTCCGTCCATGGGATTTTCTAGGCAAGAGTACTGGGTGGGTTGCGTTTTACATTTCAAGCAACAAAGTCTAAGAAATCCAATATCTACTCTCATTCACTAGCACTAGAAATCGCCTTTTTCACTGTAGCCATAAAAGTGGCTTTCTCACTGTGGGCTTAATTTGCATCCCCCTAACAAGTAATGAGATTGTTTATCTTCTCTTGCATTCATTAGCCATATATATGTCTTCTTTGCTGAAAAACACATTTGGCATTTTTTCCACTTTCACTTAACTTTCTCATTATTAAATTACAAATAATATATTCTGGATATAATTCCCTTGTCAAATATATAATTTACAAATATTTTCTCCCAATATGTAGCTTGTTATCATATCTTTAATTTTATATCTTTTCTTTTTAAAAATAAATTCTGAACATTTTAAAAAGTTGCAGTTCATGGATTTGATGTCATATCTGAGATCTAAGTCAGTGTTACAGTTTTTTTATGTCTTCTTTTTCCTTGGACTCTTATTTTTCAGTTCAGTTCAGTTCAGTCGCTTAGTCATGTCTGACTCTTTGCGACCCCATGAATCGCAGCACACCAGGTCTCCCTGTCCATCACCATCTCCCGGAGTTCACTCAGACTCACGTCCATCGAGTCAGTGATGTCGTCCAGCCATGTCATCCTCTGTTGTCCCCTTTTTCTCCTGCTCCCAATCCCTCCCAGCATCAAAGTCTTTTCCAATGAGTCAACTCTTCCCATGAGGTGGCCAAAGAACTGGAGTTTCAGGTTTAGCATCATTCCCTCCAAAGAAATCCCAGGGCTGATCTCCTCAGAATGGACTGGTTGGATCTCCTTGCAGTCCAAGGGACTCTCAAGAGTCTTCTCCAACACCACAGTTCAAAAGCATCAATTCTTCAGCACTCAGCTTTCTTCACAGTCCAATTCTCACATGCATACATGATCACTGGAAAAACCATAGCCTTGACTAGACGGAATTTTGTTGGCAAAGTAATGTCTCTGCTTTCGAATATGCTATCTAGGTTGGTCGTAACTTTTCTTCCAAGGAATTTATAGTTTTAGTTTTTAACAATTGTACTTATTTCTTTGTATTTTTATAATAATTTTCTGCAAATAGCAGTATGTCTTCTGAGAGTAAGTCTTGCTTTTCTTTAACAATGGAGACTATTAATTTAATGCTTTATAATAATTTTTAGAGAAAATTAATAGACAAATAATTTATTATAGATGAAAAGGAGTCCATCATTAAAAATGATGTTATGTGGACTTTTACAGAAGTTTCCTTCTATTCTTATTCTTGAGAATAACATTCTGAGCTATAGCTTGACTAAAGCTGCATTTAAGTTGTTCCTATGCTGTGCTGTGTTGTGTGTCAGTCGTGTCCAACTCTTTTCACCTCATGGACCATAGCCCACCAGGCTCCTCTTTGCATGGGATTCTCCAGGCAAGAATACTGGAGTGGGTTGCTATCCCCTCCTCCAGGGGATCTTCCCAAACCAGGGATTGAACCAGGTTTCCCTCACTGCAGGCGGATTCTTTATTCTCTGAGCCACCATGGAAACCCCAAGAATACAGGAGTGGGTAGCCTTCCCAACCCAGAAATTGAACCAGGGTCTTCTGCATTGCAGGCTGATTGTGTACCAGCTGAGCTACCAGGGAATATGCTACCTAAATTGTTCCTATAATGAATGCCAAATAACTATTTGGAGAGATAGGGTGGAGTAGGCCTGGTGTGAGGTGTTGTATGCCATAATCTTGCAGATAGTATGTTAAACACCAGATTGCCCTGGGCCTTTGGTGCAGGCCCATGCTCTATTTTTCTCTGATTTATAAACCAAGTAACGTTTAGTTGTTCAGTATTTATGAGATAAAAATTTAAACAGTCAGGCCCAGTTTTATTTATTCAAATAGTACTTATAGTAATTATTCAACTATTGACTCAAATGTAATGTAGCCTTTCAGGCTTAGAAAATCTCTGAAAGTGTTTTTAACTTTATTGTAATTTTCTTCTGGAAGTATCTTGTATTCTTCATTTTCATTAATATATTTCCTTTCTCTCTATAATCTTCTGAATTTCTTGCTAATAGTAAGGTGTCTTAAATGGGGTTCTCTAGAAGCAGACTCTGAGATGCCAATATATGCACAAATTATTTATGAATAATACATTCCAGGAAAAACTAGTTAATATCATGTAAGCAGGGTTGGAAAGGGTAGGAGTCCAAGTAGGTGGTGATTTCATGCAAAGTATCAGCCAGAGCCTATTGCGGAGCTCTATTGTGAGTTAACTAACTAGGGTTAGTTCCAAATTCAGCCTTTTACATTCCCTCATTGACTAAGGCTCACCGTTGAGGACTGGAAGTCATAAACCAGTGGCTCCCAACCTTTTTGTCACCTGGGACTGCTTTCTAGGAAGACAATTTGTTCATGGACTGGGGAGAGGAAGGATGGTTTGGGGATAATTCAAGCGCATTACATTTTCTTTGCACTTAATTCCTATTATTATTACATCAGTTCTACCTCAGATCATCAGGCATTAGACCCTGAGGTTTGGGAACTCCTGCCATGACCTGCCAGGAGCTACAGGATCTCTGGATTAAGAAGTAAAGCAGATCCAGTAGCCAAGGTCAGTTGTACAAATACCGTATTGGACAGTGGGTGCTGGAAGAAAATACATACAGAACTAGGGTGTGAACCCACAGATAACAAAAACGACAACAAAAAATTCAGAAGTCTGTGTGGGATATTGACAATGCCCATGATGTTAGATTTCGTGCTTTGCATTATTATTAGTAATTCTTACTATCTTCTGTAATTTAATCTTCTTAAAATTGTGTTGGCTTTAACTGTCTTCCAGGAACCTAATGAGGTATTGCATACATAGTATTTGTAATTTAATGAAAAGTATTTTGATAATTTAAATATTCAAAAAATATAACATTTCATTATGCATAGAGAATTACTAAAAAAAAAATGAAGAAATTGAATATAAACACTAGTAGTGAATAGGAGATGATCTATATACTGTCCTTCTGAAATCTAAAACCCAGATACTTTCTAAAATTATGAAGCATATTGGAGAATTTATATTACATAATTTATTGCATGCCTTTCAAAGTAGGAAACAAAACATTGCAAGTTCTGTGTTGTCCTCCTATTAGAAGAGCCAGATCAATATTTACAAATTAAAGCATGAGGTACAAAAAGAGGCTCATAAATGTTACAAAGACTCTTCAGTTCAGTTCAGTCGCTCAGTCATCTGACTCTTTGCGACCCCATGAATTGCAACATGCCAGGCCTCCCTGTCCATCACCATCTCCCAGAGTTCACTCAGACTCACGTTCATCAAGTCAGTGATGCCATCCAGCCATGTCATCCTCTGTCGTTCCCTTCTCCTCCTGCCCCCAATCCCTCCCAGCATCAGAGTCTTTTTTATAACTCTTCGCATGAGGTGGTCAAAGTACTGGAGTTTCAGCTTTAGCATCATTCCTTCCAAAGACATCCCAGGGCTGATCTTCAAGGGACTCTCAAGAGTCTTCTCCAACACCACAGTTCAAAAGCATCAATTCTTTGGTGTTCTGCCTTCTGAAGTCCAACTCTTACATCCATACATGACCACTGGAAAAACCATAGCCTTGACTAGATGAACCTTTGTTGGCAAAGTAATGTCTCTGCTTTTTTATGTGCCATCTAGGTTGGTCATAACTTTCCTTCCAAGGAGTAAGTGTCTTTTAATTTCATGGCTGCAATCACCATCTGCAGTGATTTTGGAGCCCAAAAAAATAAAGTCGGATACTGTTTCCACTGTTTACCCACCTATTTCCCATGAAGTGATGGGACCAGATGCCATGATCTTCATTTCTGAATGTTGAGCTTTAAGCCAACTTTTTCACTCTCCACTTTCACTTTCATCAGGAGTCTTTTTAGTTCCTCTTCACTTTCTGCCATAAGGGTGGTGTCATCTGCATATCTGAGGTTATTGATATTTCTCCCAGCAATCTTGATTCCAGCTTGTGCTTCTTCCAGCCCAGCGTTTCTCATGATGTACTCTGCATAGAAGTTAAATAAGCAAGGTGACAATATACAGCCTTGACGTACTCCTTTTCCTATTTGGAACCAGTCTGTTGTTCCATGTCCCGTTCTAACTGTTGTTTCCTGACCTGCATATAGGTTTAGACCAACACTTTAACAAGAACTTTGACATTTTGAAGAAATGTTTCCTACTTTGAATTTGGTTTCAGAGACCTTTATAGCTTGAACATATATGTTGTAACTGAACAAAAAATGTGTTAATCCTCTGAACAAGTAATTATTCTATTTCATTNTAATAATGTTTATAACATGTTGAACTCTGTCATATGCTAGAGATGACAAAGTTATGAAAAAAGTTGAATATTAAATTTCATTACTTCATTTTAGCAGAGCAGAAGTGTGTTTCTGTTGAATAGATGGTACAATGTCATTTAAAATGTAAGTTATAAAAAAATAGATATCATTTAAATAGAAAACAAGAGGACAAAAGAACACTAACATAGAAAAATTAACGACATTGTCAGAAAGAACTACTTTAATATCTAAAAGAATCAGAACAATTAGGTTTGTTTTATTTTACAATGTCTGCTGATTTTCTGTATCCATATGCTGGTGCCTACATATGTAGATATTTCCATGCCCTTCATTACTGGGGAAATTGTATCAGTATGCACTTAAGAATCATTAAATTTGCTTTACAGGACTGAAAAACTATCTTTTGAGCTTCATGAAGTATCAATAGCATAAAGATGGAAAAAGGGTAATCTACAAAAAACATGCAGGAAATGATGTTCATTGAGAAATTGACTTTAGGAAACTAGGGAGAAAATTCTGATTAAGGAGCTGCTGCTGCTGCTAAGTCACTTCAGTCGTGTCCGACTCTGTGCGACCCCATAGATGGCAACCCACCAGGCTCACCCGTCCCTGGGATTCTCCAGGCAATAACACTGGAGTGGGTTGCCATTTCCTTCTCCAATGCATGAAAGTGAAAAGTGAAAGTGAAGTCGCTCAGTCGTGTCTGACCCTCAGCTACCGCAGCCTTCCAGGCTCCTCCATCCATGGGATTTTCCAGGCAAGAGTTCTGGAGTGGGGTGCATTGCCTTCTCTGCTAAGGTGCCACTTCTGCTGCTGCTAAGTCACTTCAGTCGTGTCTGACTCTGTATGACCCCTGAGATGGCAGCCCACCAGGCTCCCCCTTCCCTCAGATTCTCCACGCAAGAACATGAGTGGGTTGCCATTTCCTTCTCCAAGGAGCCACTCACAGTTCAGTCACTCAGTCATGTCCAACTCTTTGCAACCCCATGAATCACAGCCACTATAAGACACTAAATATATAGTACTTAGAATTGCATAACAAGGAACATCACATGTTCTTAGTCTTTACCAGTGCCTAGAAGGACAAAAACAAAAGTGATAAACAAGTTAGATAACATAGCTAAACATAGGTCAAAAATCAAGAATTCTCTATAGTTTTTAGGTCTTTAAGCCACTTTATTTTTGTATATGTTGTAAGAAAATTATCCAATTTCACTCTTTTACATGTACCTGACCAATTTTCATAGCACTACTTATAGAAGATAAGTCCTTTTCTAAGCTTATATTCTTACCTGTTGATTGGCCATAAATGTGTGGATTTCTTTCTGGGTCTCAGTATTGTTTCCTTGGTCTATGTGTCTCTTTTTGTTCCAGTTCCATGCTCTTTTGATTACTGTAGGTTTGTAGTATAGTCTGAAACCAGGGAGCATGATAATTTGAGTTTTGTACTTTTTCTTCAAGATTGCTTTGGCAACGTGAAGTCTTTTGTGGTTCTATATACATTTTAGGATTATTTGGTCTAATTTGTTGAAAAATATCATGGCCATTGCATCAGATATGCAGACTTCTTTGTTCCATATGGACATTTTAGCAATATTAATTCTTCCAATCCAATAACAGAATATCTTTACATTTCTCTGTATCATCTTCAGTTTCTTTCATCAATGTTTATCATTTCTGTTTTCAGTTTTATAGGTTTTTCTCCTTGGTTCAGTTTATTCCTAGGTATTTTATTCTTTTTGATCCAATTTTAAATATGATGTTTTGTTTTCTAGTTCTGATACTTCATCATTACTGTGTGAAAAGTAACAGATTTCTGTATAGTAATTTGTATTCTGTAACTTTATTGAATTAGTTTATTTGTTTGACTAGTTTATAGACAGAGAATTTAGGATTTTCCACATATAGAAGTATGCCATCTGCAAATAATGAGAATTTTACTCCTTTTCTTCCAGTTTGGATGCTTTTTCTTTCTTTTTATTGTCTGATTATTATGGTTTGGGCTTCCAATACAACATTAAATAGAAGTGGCAAGAGTGAGCATCCTTGTCTCATTCCTGATTTTAGGAGAAAAGCTTTCAACTTTTCACCATTAAATATGATGTTAGTGGTGGGTTTGTAATAAACGGTCTTTATTATGTTCAGACTTGTTCCTTCTGTACCGGTTTTGATGAGTTTATCACAACTGGATGTTGAACTTTCTAAAATGCCTTTTCTTTGTTCTTTGAGATGATCATGAGATTTTTATCCTTCCTTTTGTTAATATGGTGTATGCAATTGATTGATTTTCAAGTGTTGAATGATCCTTGTGATCCTGGGCAAGCTCCACTTGATCATGGTTGTAGGTGTCCTTTTTATATATCATTGAATTCACTTTTCTTTTTCTTTAATTTTTATTTTTACTTTATTTTGCTTTATAATACTGCATTGGTTTTGCCATATATTGACAGGAATCTGCCACGGGTATACATGAGTTCCCAATCCTGAACCCCCCTTCCACCTCCCACCCCATATCATCTCTCTGGATCATCCCTGTGCACCAGCCCCAAGCATCCTGTATCCTGTATTAAACATAGACTGGCAATTCGTTTCTTACGTGTTAGTATACATGTTTCAATGACATTCTCCCAAATCATCTCACCCTCTCCCTCTCCCACAGAGTCCAAAAGTCCGAACTATACATCTGTGTCTCTTTTGCTGTCTCGCATACAGGGTTATCATTACCATCTTTCTAAATTCCATATATATACGTTAGTATACTGTATTGGTGTTTTTCTTTCTGGCTTACTTCACTTTGTATAATCGGCTCCAGTTTCATCCACCTCATTAGAACTGATTTGAATGCATTCTTTTTAATGGCTGAGTAATACTCCATTGTGTATATGTACCAAAGCTTTCTTATCCATTCATCTGCTGATGGACATCTAGGTTGTTTCCATGTCCTGGCTATTATAAACAGAGCTGCAATGAACATTGGGGTACACGTGTCTCTTTCAATTCTGGTTTCCTCAGTGTGTTGAATTCACTTTTCTAATATTTTGCTGAGATATTTTGTGTTTATATTCATTAGATATGTTTGCCTGTAATTTTCTCTCTTTTGTAGTGCCTTTCTTTGGTTTTAATATCAGAGTAATTGTGACCTTATAGAATGATTTTGGAAGTGTCCTGTTGTTTTTAATTATTTGTGATAGTTTGAGATCGACTGGTATTAACTTAAGACATCAGTATTGGACTTTTGTTTATGAGGTTTTATTTTTCTTTAATTACAAATTCAATTTCACTACTAGTGATTGGTCTGTTCAGATTGTCTGTTTCTTCCTGATACAGTTTTGTAAGAGTGTATATTTCTTCAAATTTGTCTACTACTTCTTGTTTGTAAAATTTGTTGGCATATAACTGCTGAT
>SJYQ01104740.1:35614-46974 GCA_006410935.1 Redunca redunca
GCCAAACCTCTGATTTAGTAGTATTGTTAATAGATCTTATCTTAAAGCAATTAAAAGTAACAATAACAAGCTGATTATGGAGTAACAACTCCACACTCTCTTGTTTGACTCTTGTTGAAAAGATCCTATGAGAATTAAAATAATTTGTAGGTATATTGTCAAAAACTCAGAGATAACAGAAAACCAATGAATCATTGAAGTAGTAATTAATAAAATTTGTTGTGCATATGCCAAAAAGATTGTTTGCAAACCAGGCACACTCAAAGCAAGACATATAATGAGGTTGAGAGTCATATTGTTATAGAGTAGTTTAAATTGTGAGAAGGTTGTGCCTGTCTGTTCTTCAGTGATTGGTTATAATATTAGAATTTCTTAAGTGATAGGGAATTGGTTACTTGTTACTATTTATCAAGTTTGAGAAACAGTTAAGTCTTGCTTATAATTTGCAGATGCATAAATAAGAAATGGGTCATTAGTAATTAAGCTTTGTGTGGCTAAACTAGTTTTATCTGCTCAGGCAATTTTCTTTTTTTCTTTTTTTTTTTAAATTTTTATTTTAACTTTAGTTTACTTTACAATTCTGTATTGGTTTTGCCATACATTGACATGAATCCACCACGAGTGTACATGCTCTCCCAAACATGAATCTCCTTCCACCTCCCACCCCGTAACATCTCTCTGGGTCCTCCCCATGCACCAGCCCCAAGCATCCTGCATCCTGCATCAGACATAGACTGGCGTTTCATTTCTTACGTGATAGTATACATGTTTCAATGCCATTCTCCCATCCCATCCCACCCTCTTCCTCTCCCCCAGAGTCCAAAAGTCCACTCTACACATCTGAGTCTCTTTTGTTGTCTCGCATACAGGTTCATCATCACCATCTTTCTAAATTCCAAATATATGCATTTGTGTACTGTATTGGTGTTTTTCTTTCTTTGGTCTTTTTTAAATTTTAACAATACTTAGCACATAATAAATTATCTATTTATAAGTCAGTATGCATTATATATTTAGTAAAAAATAAGATTTTGTATAATTAAATGGAAATTTAATTTTGGATAAAACTTCTAGTGATTACAATTTTGCAGAAAGGAAAAAAGTACTACTTAACAATCATAATCTGATATTTTCCATTTTATGTTAAGTATGTTAGTATAAACCAGATATAATCATGTTGGAAGCAAAAGTGATCAAAAATATCTCACAAAGCAGTGATGTATGTGATTTTTTAAAGTAGCTTAATAAAGAAGATGCTTCTTGTAAAACTAATTTGTTGTTTACCATACACAAAGGCTGAGGGAAGAGAAGGTAGATTAATTTTTATATTTTACATTTTCTACATTTATTTTACAATAGAATGTTTTTCTCCTATAATGCACATAACAAAATTTTGTAGCACAGACCTTAATTCAGAAAAGGAGAAAGTAATTACAAAATGTGAATAGAATAACTGTTCCTGAAATAAAACTAGTAAAAGTGAAATAAACAATTTTAGAAAGATGGAATATTCTTGCTGGTTCTTAGAGTTACTATTGCCAATACCTAGCATATCAAATGGAAATAAGGAATCAGTATTATAGCAAATCTATAACAAATTTAATTTTTATGAAAATATTTGAGTAGGTAGAACTACCACTGGCTAGGGTCAAGAGGGTGGACTAACTGCCCCAGTGGGGTGAGAAGCCTGAGCATTGAGCCATAGAAGCTTAGTCTATCTGGTCATGACACTCAACAGAAATTGCTCTATTGAGCTTTGGACTCTGCTTCAGACCTTTTATTTTTTTCCCTTTCTTTTTATCCCTCTTAAGGTAGGAATATATACCCTATACATATCTCACATTGTATTTTGAAAGCAGATAATTTTTATTTTTAGGTTGGCAGGTCCATGAGTAGAAAGCAATTTTCCCCCATGATGGATAACAGAGCTTTACTCGTATCTGACTTAATTTAGAAGATACATGATTTGAGACTTTTTGAGTTAATTATATTGAGATGATATTTTGAATTGAGAGATGATACTGGAAGGTATTAAGATATGGTGATGATGGAATACTATGAATATATTTTGTATTTAGAAATAATGAAAATTTGGAGAGGGTAGAGTTGAATAATTCTCCACCAAAATTCAGATCATCTCAAAGTGCAAATGTGGCATTATTTGGAAATAAAATCTTACAGGTATAATCAAGTTATGATGCGGTCATACTTGATAAGAGAGATGGGAATTTTATTAGTCATCTATCCAATGACTGGTGCATTTGTAAGACAGAGGAGGATAGGTGAATGTGAAGAACAGAATCATATAAAGAGAAGATTGATCATGTGAAGATTGAGGCAGAAATTCTAATGATGTAGCTATGAGTTAGGAAATGCCAAGGACTTTCAGCAAACTACCAGAAGCTAAGAAGAGGCAAAGATGGATTCTTATTGGGAAACTTAAAGAAAACAGTGCTGCTGACACTTTCATTTCATGCTTGTAGCCTCCAGAACTATAGGAGGACAAATCTGTGTTGTTTGAAGCCATCTAGTTTGTGGCAAACTGTTATGGCAGCTCTAGGNATTCAATTTGTAGAAATAAAACTCACTTGAAATTCACAAATATTTAGATGCTCATGTTCTTCAGTTCTAGAAGAGCATCACACAGTGCAATCACACATAAGATGCTTAAAGAGTGCAAACCCATATTTTAATTATACAGTATCAGCTAAGATAGCTCAATAATATCAATAAAGTTACAAAATGACTTCAGGAGAAATTCAAACCTATCAGTTTTAAAATCAAGTGATAGATAACTTTATCAAATGGCAAAAAAGAAAATAATTTACTGGGCTGAAATTTGATAAAACTTGTAAATTAAATAAGGATGCAACCATAAAGTATGATTTAACAATTTTCACAAAATCATTTCTCAGCTCCATTTGTTTTACTTTAGATTGAATTCATAAATGTTACCATTTTTGCTTTTATCTCATTACTTACTTCATTTACAATTTAAAATGTATATATCTAACAGAACTTCTGGTTTCAGCCCTAATGCAAAAAAAAAAAAAATATTGATGTCAAACTTTGAATCTCACAGCAAAAACAAAAACCCTGAAAACCAATGTGTATCTTTTTGGACTTAACATGAAACAGAGCTTATAGGGCAGATTACCACCGCAAAGTCTAGAAACACAGGTGGACCCACATGGTCACTGCAAAGATCTACTTATCTGGAAAAAAGTTATAGGAGCCATAAAATGGCATGTGTGCATGTGTGTGTTAGTTGCTCTGTCATGTCTGATTCTTTGTGACCCCACCGGCTATAGCCTGCCAGGCTCCTCTGTCCATGGAATTCTCCAAGCAAGAGTACTAGAGTGGGTTACCATTCCCTTAGTCAGGGGATCTTCCCAACTCAGGGATCGAACCCAGGTCTCCTGTATTGCGGGCAGATCCTTTACTATCTGAGCCACCAGGGAATAGGATTTTTTAAATCATAATATTGATCAATTCCTGGAGACTGAGTATGGAGTTAGTGTCAGTGAGAAAGTCCTGGGTGCTAAAGTCTTAAGAGAACCCCCAATTTTGGGGGTTTTACCTATAGATGTTCATGCAAATTCTCACACTAAAGAGTCAAGAAAAATTCCCTCCTTATATTAGGACTGGGAAAAGTAACCATATTAAATCCTTCAGGCTGCTGTAACAAATCATTGAAAATATGATGGCTCAAAAAAAACAGAATATTTTTTTCATTAAGTTCTGAAGTCTAGAAGCACCACAGCACCAAGCATTTTGAAATATATGCAGAAAACTCTCTATAACAAGGAGATAATCTATAAGAAAAGACTACTATAGTCTTACTTCACCTGGTGAAGTGTATCCCAAACCAGCTCCATTTACTTTTCTGGTCTCACATAAGAGGGAAGAGAAAAAAAATCCCAGTTTTTTTTTCCCTTATATTAAAAACACTTGTGAAGGTCACAGCTCAGAAACACAGGCCTTTGGAAATACTGAGACTTAACTGTAAGATTATAGAATCTGTTTCTTCCCTCATATCATACCACCACACCAACACTGCTGTGGTACAGTAACAATGCATTATAGATGAAACATCCTGAGATGCAGACTCATTGAGGAGGAGTGATTAGGGAAGCCCAAAACTAAGATTGGGGCTTCCCTGGTGGCTCAGAGGGTAAAGCATTTGCCTGCATTGCAGGAGACCTGGGTTTGATCCCTTGGTCAGGAAGATCCCCTGGAGAAGGAAATGGCAACCCACTCCAGTACTCTTGCCTGGAAAATCCCATAGACAGAGAAGCCTGGTAGACTACAGTCCATGGGATTGCAAAGAGTTGGACACGACTGAGTGACTTCACTTCACTTCACTTCACAACTAAGATTAAAACAAGGACACAAAATAAAGGCCTTGGAACCTCTAGTTACAGAAAACATGAATGAGTCCAAATTCTACCTGAATTAACAGGTAATTAATTCCTTACTTAAGGAATAAATCCTTAATTTAGTAGCTTATGTAACTCAAATCCTATTACTTGATATATGCTTTATTTTTCAGTTAAAAAGTTGAAATACATTCTAAAGTTCCAGCAAAATTAGTCTCCTAGGAGAAGCAAGTGTAAGGACCAGACTTACACATGATATAGATGTTGAAATTATCAGATAGGTAAATTTAAGGTGATTAATGAGTTTAAGCCTTCTCTGATGGCTCACAGACAGTAAAGAGTCTGCCTACAATGCAGGAGACCCGGGTTTGATCCCTGGGTCAGGAAGATTCCCTGGAGAAGGAAACAGTAACCCACTCCAGTATTCTCACCTGAACAGTTTCATAGACAGAGGAACATGGTGGGGTACAGTCCATGGGGTCATAAAGAGTCAGACATAGCTGAAGTGACTTAGTACACATACAATGAGTCTAAGGTTCTAATGAAAAAGTAGATCAAATAAAAGAACAGATGCATACTATAAATAGAACCATGAAAACTCTAATAAATGAATCAAAAATAAATGTTAGAAATAAAAAAGCTATGTATCATATCCATGACTTTGAAGGACTCTGGAAGGATGGCGTGAAAGTGAAAGTGTTAGTCATTCAGTTGTTCAACTGTTTGCAACCGCATGGACTGTAGCCTGCCAGGCTCCGCTATCCATGGGGTTCTCCAGGCAAGAATACTAGAGTGGGTAACTGTTCCCTTTCCCAGGGGATCTTCCTGACCCAAGAATAAAACCTGGGTTCTCCACATTGCCAGGGGATTCATAGTATCTGAGCCACCAGGGAAGTCCCCATTGGTAGGATGGGCATAGTTTAAAAGAAATAATCAATGAGCAAGTTCAGCAGAAACTTCCCAACTGAAACTCAAATAGAAAAAAATTAAAGAATATTCTTGTCCAAAAAAGTGAACAATTTCAAAGATGTATAGCATATCATAATTGGTACACTATAAGAAGAAAAAAGAACATAGAATTACTTGAATTAATGCTGATTGAGAATATTACAAAAGCAAAGGCAGTGAGACAGTGAACTTCAGAACAAAAACAGGATCAGAATTAACAGTAAAAATAAAGTACATCTACTATTATCATATTAAAAGTATAGGAGACCTAATGTAAAAAGATCCTGAAAGAAATCAGAGAAAATAAATACATTTAGAGTGACACGGATAAGAAACACACGGGACTTCCCCTAAAACAAGCTATTGAAAGAAAATGAAATGAAATATACAAGTTGGAAAAAATACCTGCTGCTGCTAAGTTGCTTCAGTTGTGTCAAACTCTGTGTGACCCCATAGACGGCAGCTCACCAGGCTCCCCCATCCCTGGGATTCTCCAGGCAAGAACACTGGAGTGGGTTACCATTTCCTTCTCCAATGCATGAAAATGAAAAGTGAAAGTGAAGTCGCTCAGTTGTGTCTGACTCTTAGCAACCCCATGGACAGCAGCCTACCAGGCTCCTCCATCCATGGGATTTTCCAGGCAAGAGTACTGGAGTGGGGTGCCATTGCCTTAAACCTAGAGTTCTATAAACAGTAAAATTATCATTCATTATTGAAGGAGAAATATTTTATTAGACAATAGCATACTAAAATAAATTACTGAAGAAATTTATTGGCACGTAGACTTGAATGGAAGAAATAACTTTAAAAATTCTCAAGAGATGAAAATTAACTAGATCAAACTCAAATGTACATTGCAATGGAATAGCGTACAATGGAAATGAAGAGGAAATGAATTTTTATCTTGATAACTTTCTAATGTAATTATAACAATCATGTATTGGTATAATATAATAACCATGTATTCTTCAGCTGAGCACCAAAGAATTGATGCTTTTGAACTATGGTTTTGGAGAAGACTCTTGAGAGTTCCTTGGACTGCAAGGAGATCAAACGAGTCAATATTAAAGGAACTCAACCCTGAATATCCATTGGAAGGACTGATGCTGAAGCTGAAGTTCCAATATTTTGACCATCTGATGTGAAGAGCTGATGCATTAGAAAATACCCTGATGCTGGGAAAGATTGAAGGCAGGAGGAGAAGGAGATGACAGAAGATAAGATGTTTGGATGGCATAACCAACACAATGGACATGAGTTTATGCAAGCTGTGGGAGATGGTGTAGGACAGGGACCCTGGCGTGCTGAAGTCAATAGGGTTGCAAAGAGTTGGACAGGACTGACAGCCTGAACAACAATCAGTATTTTAGGGGGTTATATCATAAGAATATGTGAAATGAATGATATCAATGTAAGAAAGGAGATACAGGAGAGACAGAATAAACTGCTATGCCTCCACTAAAAGTGAATTTAAAGCATGTCTTATTTAGACATTAACCTTGACACTTCAAAGTATAAATCTTAAGAAAAAAATTTTTAAATGTGAACTAAATTACAATGAAAATAGAACATCAAAATGATGGGATGTAGCAAAAGTAGTCAAAGATGGAAAAATTTGCCATTAAGTGTATATATTAGAAAATAAGGAAGAGCTAAATTAAAAATCTAATTGATTAACTTAGGAAGCTAGGCAAAGAACAGAAATTTAAGTCTAAATCACGAATAAGAAAAGAAATAAAAATTAAAGGAAAAATTAATGAAACTGAAAAGAATAAATCAAGGAAACCAAAAATTAGCTCTTCAAAAAGTTCAGTAAAATTAACAGTAACCTCTAGACAGGGTGAGATTGAGGATATAGGGAATTAGAGAGCAGATTACCTATATCAAAATTAAGACAATGAAATGAATTACTAGTACACAAGGAGAAATAGATAATCTGAATAGGCCAGTAATTATTATATGTAGACAGAATTATTTCAAAATTGACACTAAAAAGCAAAAGGTATAGAAGTGTCAACATGATACTCAAGAAGAACAGATTTATAGTTCTCACATTTTCCAGTTTCAGGAGTTGTTATACTACAGTAACAAACAAATGAATTTGACATATAGAACCATGCAACAGACACAAATACAGGGAACTAATCTTTGCAAAGTAGCACAGGCAATTTAATGGCAAAAGTATAGTTTTTGTTTTTTTTTTTAGCAAATAATGCTATAAAAATTGGATGTCCATACAAAGTAACTAAATCTAGAAACAGATTTTATGTCATTTAAGAAAAACTCAAGATGCACCACAGACCCAAAAGTAAAATGCAGAACTATAAAATTTCTAGAAAAAATAAATAGAAATATCTATGAGACACTGTTTCTTTAAAATAAGTTTCTAAATGAAACACCAAAATTATACAACATGGAAAAATTAGTAAGTTTTAGTTTATTAACTTAAAATCTACTACTGTGCAGAACTTCCCTGGTAGGGCAGTGGATAAGAACCACCTCCCAGTACAGGGGACAGAGTTTGATCCCTGGTCCACAAAGATTCCACGTGCCATGAAGCAGTTAAGTTCAGGTGCCACAACTACTGAGCCAGTGCTCTAGGGCCCACAAACCACGACTACTGAGCCCGTATTCCACAGTGACTTCAGCCCATACACCTAGAGCCTGTGTTCCCCAATAAGAAAAGCCACCACACCGCAATGAAGAGGAGCCCCCGCTTGCTGCAACTAGAAAAACAGCCTGTACAAACACAACAAAGACCTAGCACAACCAAAAATGAATAAATAATTTTTGTTTAAAAAAAACACTACTTTGCAAATGTACTATTAAGAGGATTGAAAGATTAGCCACATATTGAGAGAAAAAGCTTGCAGAACACATCTGATAGATAATTTGTATCTATATACAAAGAACTCTTAAAATTCATCAGTAAGAAACCAAAACAATTCAGTTATAACATGCAAAAATATGTTTATAGATCCTCTCCAACAAAGATTTTCAGTGATAGATAATCATATAAACTTATGCTCAAAAGTATTTCTCATTAGGGATTTGCAAAACAGAGCAATAATACAACACATGTACATACCTATAACAATTGCCAAAATCCAAAAACTATTGATAGTAATACCAGTTACTGGTAAGCATGTGGAGTAGTGAGGACTATTTATTATCCCAATTACATGATATTCTGGAAAAAGTAAAATTATAAAGATGGTAAACAGATCAGTGGATTTAAGTGATCCATGAGTAGTTGGGGATAGGTTGAATATGTGAAACACAGAATTTTACTATGGTGAGACTGCATATGAAATAGTAATGGTGGTTACATGAACAAATTGTCAATACTCAGAATTTTAAAGCATAAACATTGAACTTTATGGTATGAGAAAATGTTAAAAGTTCTTTAGAAGATCAAGGGATTCCAGGATAGAATGCAGAATGTAAAAAAATAATGGTATTACACATTAAACAGTTTCACTGGAAAGTGTACAAGAGATTGGCAATCCAAGTAACTTTGGATATGAGTGTAATCTATAAGACTAAAGGTAAAGAAAATTCTCCAAGTCAGGCTTCAACATTACATAAACCATTAACTTCCAAACATTCAAGCTGTATTTAGAAGAGGCAGAGGAACCAGAGATCAAATTGCCAACATCCGTTAGATCATTGAAAAAGCAAGCGAGTCCCAGAAAAATATCTACTTCTGCTTTATTGACTATGCCAAAGCCTTTGATTGTGTGGAGCACAACAAATTGTGGAAAATTCATCAAGAGATGGGAATACCAGTCCACCTGACCTGCCTCTTGAGAAATCTGTATGCAGATCAAGAAGCAACAGTTAGAACTGGACATGGAACAACAGACTGGTTCCATATCGGGAAAGGAGTACATCAAGAATGCATATTGGCACCTTGCTTATTTAACTTATATGCAGAGTACATCATGCTAAATGCCAGGCAGGATGAAGCACAACCTGGAATCAAGATTGCTGGGGGAAATATCAATAACCTAAGATATGCAGATGGCACGACCCTTATGATAGAAAGTGAAGAAGAACTAAAAAGCCTCTTGATGAAAGTGAAAGAGGAGAGTGAAAAAGTTGACTTAAAACTCAGCATTCAGAAAACTAAGATCATGGCATCCGGTCCCATCACTTCATGGCAAATAGATGGGGCGGGAGGAGACGGGGACAACAGAAGATGAGATGGTTGGATGGCATAAGCAACTCTATGGATATGAGTTTGAGTAAGCTCTGGGAGTTGGTGATGGACAGGGAAGCCTGGCATGCTTCAGTCCATGGGGTCACAAAGTCAGACACAAGTGCGTGACTGAACTGACTGATGAAAGAAAACTGCACATAAGAACTGTATATAGTTGATAGTCATTTCTCATCGGGTATGGGTTAATAACTCTGATACTAAAATACATGTATACCAGCATTCAAGAATTAAGTACATGGGTGCAGGATGGTAGAAGTAAGTTTTCTCACTTTTCAAATTGGGACTTACAGATAGAGAAGGATGCAAAAATGATTCATGCAATAATGGATTACAGTCAGAGACACCAGCACTAACTCATGCTTAATTTAATGTGAATACCATTTAGAGATATTTATAGACCTCTGCATACACTGAATTGTATTGTTTGCTACACAGTTGACATGGAAGTAAAACTGACCTGCCAAATGTTGGACTAATTGATTAAAAACCAAAAGCCAAAATGAGAGTTAAGGCTTTCATCACTTACTACCATGATAAAAACAAGAATCTAAACAGGGGAAAGTACAACACCCCTATTTTGTTTCCCCCCAATAAATGGTTTGCCAGTCAAGGGTCAGATGGCTCAGTAGAGACATGAAGGAACTCTCCCACTATGGAGGGATCCTTGAACAAAAATTTCCTGCAGATGTATGCGGGTTTGGGGAGATAAGATGGTATGAAGAAAAGAGAGGGCTACAGCAGAAAAGTACTGAGCATTGCGTCAGACTCAGGAAACATGTCTTCAAGGTATGTCCTGCCCCACTCCAACCCCCACCCCCAGAAAAGGAGGTGCCTGAGGAAGGCCTTGGCTGAGGATCCCCAGGTAAAGAAACCTAGGGATGAATGCACTAGAGCATTGAGCATTGTAACATTTTAACTTGCCCCTACTATCATTGTCTCTCTGTGTTTTAGATTTAAAAAAAAAAAATAAAAAAAAAACACCTAAAATTACAGTGAAAAGCAGTAGCATAACAGCATTCAAGCTTCAAATGGAAGAGAACTCTTTCAAAGCCTCATTCTCAATTGTCCATATTTGTCCTGTCTGGTAATTCCCTATAAGATGTACTTAAAAGCTTGGTACTTATTTGACTTAAATCAGAGTTCGCCAATTGTTAGACAGATTTTCTTGGTGGGCATTTGTTGAAAACAATCAGTGGTAGTTGTATAACATTACAGATGTCTGAAACAGTTTGTAACAATTGGGACAAATGATAGACTAACAAATAGACAAATGGAAAAGCTGGGAAAATGAGATGCCCATACAGGGCTTTGAATTGACTTGACATATTACTAGTGAAGTTCTGAGTGCTTGGTGAGGGTTGTAGACAAGCCACAGTTCACATGCAAAAGAGGTTATGGGGTGGGAGGTGGGAGGGGATTCATGTTTGGGAACTCATGTACACTCATGGTGGATTCATGTCAGTGTATGGCAAAACCAATACAGTATTGTAAACTAAAGTTAAAATAAAAATAAAAAATGAGAGACTTGTTAATCACAGCACTTAAGGGAATCTCTATAAAATCATTAGCTGCCCAATAAGCTAACCAAGCAGATATATGTGGCAATGCAATCATGACAAGAATATATTCTTTACATAATTAATGTAGAAAACTCACTAAACAAACAACAACAAATGCTAGAGAGGAAGCATCTGATTTCTAGAATCCCGTGTTATTTAACAAGTGTATTTTTCAAACATAAAATATAATAAGAAACAAGGTGTGACCCATAAAAGGAAAGTAAACTGTCAATAAAAACCATCCATTGGCAT
>SJYQ01104740.1:52358-67211 GCA_006410935.1 Redunca redunca
ATGAAGACATTGAAGAAGAAAAAAATTACAGCCTATACAGTAATCAAATAGTTAAGACAGAAGTCCTTCTTTAACAGTACTTAATTTAAAAACTACATGTAAAAGAATGAAATTAGAATACTTCCTAATACCATACAGGAAAATAAACTCAAAATGGATTAAAGACATACATGTAAGACCAAACACTATAAAACTTAGAGGAAAACAAAGGAAGCATACTCTTTGACAAAAACCACAAAAAGATTTTTTTGACCCATCTCCTAGATTAATGAAAATAAAAACAAAAATAAACAAATGGGACATAATTAAAGGATTTTGCACAGCAAAAATGAGACAATTTTTATCTTGTCTCACCATAAGTGAGACACAAAGACAACACTCAGAATGGGAGAAAATATTTGCAAACAGATCCACTGACAAGAGATTAATCTCCAAAATATATAAATAGCTCATGGAACTCAATATCAAAACAACAAACAACACAATCACAAAATGGGTGGAAGAGCTAAATAGACATTTTTCAAATAAGACCTAAAGATGGCCAAGAGACATATGAAAAGATGTTCAACATCACTCATTATTAGAGAAATGCAGAGCAAAACTACAAAGAGATGGGATATCACCTCACACCAGTCAGAATGACCATCATAATAAAAAAAAAATCCACAAACAATGAATGCTAGAGAAGAGTGTAAAGAAATGAGAACTCTCTTGCGCTGTTGATGGGTACAAATTGATACAGGCACTATGGAGAACTGTATGGAGGTTCCTTAAACATGTAAAAATAGAACTGCCATATGACCCAGTAATCCCACTACTATGCATATACCCTGAGAAAAGCAAAACGCAAAAAGATGCATGTACCTCAGTGTTAACTGCAGCACTATTTGCAATAGCCAGAGCATGCTGCTGCTGCTGCTAAGTCGCTTCAGTCGTGTCCGACTCTGTGCGACCCCATAGACGGCAGCCCACCGGGCTCCCCTGTCCCTGGGATTCTCCAGGCAAGAACACTGGAGTGAGTTGCCAGCATGAAAGCAACCTAAAAGTCCATCGACAGATGAAAAAGAAGCTATAGTACATGTATACAATGGAATATCACTCAGCTATAAAAAGGAATGCAATTGGGTCATTTGTAGAAATGTGAATGGCACTAGAGTTATACAGAGTGAAGTAAATCAGAAAGAGAAAATCAAATTTTGTATATTAAATGCATATATGTGAAAGAAAAATGGTACAGATGAACCTATTTCAAGGAAGGTACAGAGATGCAGGTGTAGGGAAGCGACATGTGGGCATAGGGGTGGGGTTGGAAGGGGTGGTGATAGGATGAATGGGAGACTGAGATTGATGTATGTGTACCACCTTGTGTAAGACAGCTAGTGGGAACCTGCTATATAGTGCAGGGAGCTCGGCTTGGTGCTCTGTGGTGACCTGGATAGATGGGGTGGGGGTGTAAGGAGGACCAAGAGGGAGGTGATATATATGTACAGATAGCTAATCAGTTTGCTGTACAACACTGTAAAGCAGCTATACCCCCAGTTAAAAAAAATTAAATGTAATAAAATTTTCGATTAAAAGGAAGAAATTTAAGTAATGCATTAAAAAATATGGTCCCTCTATATACTGTCTATAATAAACTGTTTTAGATATGAAGACAGACGGAGGCTATAAGACTCACAATCTATGATGAATTTGACATGTTAAATTAGCCCTTACTTTCACTTAAGTGGAGCAGAGGGTACCAGAGGATGGACCAAGATTCAGCAAAAGACCACAGGAGAAACTGAGATAGATAATTGTATTACTCACAAGTCCTGGAAGAAGTATCTGACATATCTTGAGAGGCCTGAGGGGGAGATAAAGACAGAGTACAGAAAGAGAGAGGCAGGACCAGGGGCACGTGTATTTATTAGGGTTGATGGAAAGAGTGCTTTGGGGTTCCTTGGCTAAGGCTGGATTGGTCAATTTGAGCCCAAAGAGCAAGGTTTTGGTAAGTTATATGAAAGTCTTATCTAATGGAGCATAAAAGAAAGGTAGCAGAAGGCAGCAGAGACTGCTGATCATAAGAGCTGTTAGGAAATCACAGAAGGAATGCAGACTGCTGTTTCAGGCATGTGCTTGCATGATGGGGGTAATGTCAGTTTAAGGTCACTGCATGTTTCTTGGCCAAACAAAATGGACACCAAGGCAGTAATAACATGGAGGAGTTTAGCTAAACACTTGACATAGTCATTAAAAAATGGACAAAGCCCTTGGATTAAACAGTCTCCAAAGAAGATATACAAATGGCCAAAAAGCACATAAAAGATGCTCAACATTCAGTTCAGTTCAGTTGCTCAGTCGTGTCCGACTCTTGGCGACCCCATGAATCGCAGCATGCCAGGCCTCCCTGTCCATCACCAACTCCTGGAGTTCACTCAGATTGACGTCCATCGAGTCAGTGATGCCATCCAGCCATCTCATCCTCTGTTGTCCCCTTCTCCTCCTGCCACCAATCCCTCCCACCATCAAAGTCTTTTCCAATGAGTCAACACTTTGCATGAGGTGGCCAAAGTACTGGAATTTCAGCTTTAGCATCAGTCCTTCCAAAGAAATCCCAGGGCTGATCTTCTTCAGAATGGACTGGTTGGATCTCCTTGAAGTCCAAGGGACTCTCAAGAGTCTTCTCCAACACCACAGTTCAAAAGCATCAATTCTTTGGCACTCAGCTTTCTTCACAGTCCAACTGTCACATCCATACATGACTCAATATTAGGGAAATGCAAATATAAACCACAATGAGATTTGGCAAAAAGTTTTGGCAAGGATGTGGAAACACTGAAATCCTCATTTGTTGCTTGTGAGAATATAAAATGTCACAGTTATTTGGAAAATCAGTTTGAAAATTCCTCAAAATGTTTATGATAAAGCAGCTTAATGGTCCAGCAATTCCCAGAAAGTTCATCCCTGTCCCCCCAAAACCAAACTAAACACATAGGTTCCCATGAAAATTTGTATACAGATTTTTACTGCAGTATTTTCTATAATAGCCAAAAGGTGGAAACATCCAAATATCTGCCAATGAATCTATAAATAAAATATAATAATATTATTCAGTCATAAAAATGTAGGAAGTATCGGCAGATGCTACAGCAAGAATGAATCTTGAAACATCATGTTAAGTGAAAGAAAATGGACACAAAAGACCAGACCTTGTAGGACTCTATATAAAATGTCCCGAATAGGCAAATCTATAGGGATAGTAAATTATCAGTTGCCTAGTAGATAAGGGGTATGTAGAAAAATTGCTAGTGGATGCATTGTTTCCTTCTGGGATATTGAAAATGGAGAATTAAGACAGTGGTGATGGTTGCAGAACTTTGTGAATTTACTAAAAATCACTAATTTTTATACTTTATAAAGGTAAATTTTATGCTATGTGAGTTACATCTCACTCTATATAAATAAAATATATATGAAACAAAATCTATACATATTTCATATATATGTGTGTATGTGTGTTAGTCACAGTTGTGTCTGACTTTTTGTGACCCCAAGGACTGTAGCCTGTCAGGCTCCTCTATCCATGGAATTCTCCAGGCAAGAATATTGAAATAGGTAACCATTCCCTTCTCCAGGGAATCTTCCCAACCCAGGTGAGAGAGTCATTTCCTAGGCAAGTTGATAAGAAGTCTAGGGGTCCCCAAGGAGAGAGGGGTCTGGAATTCTCAAGGAGGAAGAAAGGACAAACTTTTTTTCCTTTTCTACATTCCTTAGGATTATATAACAATAATGTATTCTGCCTGAGGACAGTCTCTGGATTAAACCTTCTGGCTAATTCTGCTATCTTAAAATGTAAATTATGGGAGTAGGTCTGGTGAGGTCTTTACAACCTCCAGACATTCTTTGGATTTACTGAAGAGTATATAACTCCATTGCTAACACTCTGGCCCCTTCTGATGTCTATGTCAGAAGCTTTCTCTATCTCCTTTATACTTTAATAAAACTTTATTACACAAAAGCTCTGAGCAATCAAGCCTTGTCTCTGGCCCTAGATTGAATTCTTCTCCTCCGGGGGCCAAGAATCCTGGCGTTGTGATTCAACAACAACCTTTCACAGGGATCGAACCTGGGTCTCCTGTATAGCAGGCAAAATCTTTACCATCTGAGTCACATATATATATGTTGGGGCTTCCCTGGTAATAGATTCTTTAGCTTCTGAACCACCAAGGAAGCCCCAGTATGTGTGTTTGTGTGTGTGTATGCACACACACATATAAACTAAAACTAATAAGTACTGATATACTTTATTCCTCCATAAAGTTGAGAGCGAGATTGTATACCCAGAATGTCCACTAATGCTTAGTCCTACATCAACAATATGGTCCTAGTCATGAGAATCTTTGTGATCTGTAATCAGTGTTAACTGAATAGATATGAGAATGATTGCTGTTCTGAGATGTCAAGACATGAGGTATGATTGACTTTATGCAAAACAGATGTACATGCATTGTAGCTGGTGCTGTTCTTAAGGGAAAGGAGGTATAGAAGAGCAATTTCCTTGTTCAGAAATGCACAAATCTCCCCTAGTCATCTTCTTCTGAGATTTAATTGGATTAGAGGAAGATATTTATCCTTTAATCCTAAAAACAAATATTCCCCTAGTCTACTAGAGGGATATTAACTTCACTGCATCTCCTAAACATTTTCTTAAAATTTTTCTTTAAGTTTTACACCTACACAAATATGTTTTGATTTCATTGCAGAGAAACAATTTATAAAGTTTACAAGCTAAAAAAAAATATATAAGCATGTATTTGACAAGTTAATTTTAGAGGGACACTGTATCAATAAACATATAGCTATGTGATTTCTAAAAAATAATTTGATCTGAATTTCTTTACACTGTTTAGATTTCCCATGTTAGAGAATCTGTTTTAAAAATAGCATTTAGTGTTCTAATTCTCCTAATTTAGTGTCTGGAAGCTGCCCACTTGCAACTATGTAAATACCAAATTATTCCATCTTATTGTCATTGCTTCATTAATTTTCTGCAGGTTAAATGCATTTTAGATCATACTTTCAAGTTTCATATTATATCAGCAATTTTCTAGCTCATATTTAATACAAGCAATTTAATCAAAATGTTGCAAGTGTAATCAGAGTACAGTGAAGGGAATTTTTTATTATTAAATATCTTGCACCTCCCACAGGTTATAGTACATCAAGTGTTCATTAGTTCCTAAACAGTACCTCTGTGTTTGCACATTAATGCAGCTAATGTTTGAATGCAATAGCAGGGGAAATAAAACAAGACCTCATAATTGCCATCACATTTCTAGAATCTTCACAATCCAAGCCTTATTCTGAATATTTATTCATTTCAGTAACAGCATACTTTCTCTCAATGGAAAAGTTGCACCAACCTACAAACTGGCTTCCTGCATCCATGTTTGCCTTGCAACTCCCACCAGTCCACCCCAGAATGCTTCTCCATTTAGGATTGTGACTATCAAGGTAAAGATGTAAACGGGGTCATGTCATTCTGCTACTCAAAATTTTCTAGTCATGACCCATTTTTTACTAAAATAAAAATCTTCTGATGGCCTACAAGCACTGATATTACCTGCACATGCTCGTGATTTTGATTTTATTAAATTTCCACTATTTTAGATATATAGTAACCTTTATTCAGAGAAGGAAGTGGCAACCCTCTCCAGAATTCTTGCCTGGAGAATCCCATGGAGAGAGGAGTCTGCAGGGCTACAGTCCATAGCGTCGCAAAGAGTTGGACACAACTGAGCACACACACACAACCTTTATTATTTAGACATTAGGCCAAATTTGGCATTAAGCCCATTCCCACCTACACTAGTGTTTTTCTGCTTCCTCTGCCTGGAATCATCCTCTCTCAGGTATCTACTTGGAGTTTTACCTGGTTTTACTCAGGGATATGTTCAAGTATCTCGTTAACAGTGAGGCCACTCCATTCCTGGGCAGTTTTACATCTCTTAGCTCATTTATGTTCTTTTCCTTGCGTCAATCATATTCTGAGCACGTTTCCCCCTTAGTTCTAAGGTAGCTACAGCAATGTCAAGTGTAATGTCACTTTAGCCTCATGTCTAGTAGGGAAACTCAGTAGATGTCCTGAGTCTTTTTCTCTTACACTAATGATAACAGGATGAACTGTGGTTAAAGGGATAGGATGGTTTTATTCTTTTAGAAAAAACAATTGCCCCCCCTTGTGAAACTGAGGATGTGGTGAAAGTATTAGTTTCTCAGTTGTGTCTGACTCTTTGCAACCTCCTGGACTGTAGCTGCCAGACTCTTCTGTGCGTGGAACTCTCTAGGCAAGAATGCTGGTGTGGGTCAGCATCTGAAAGCCTATCCAAACTGAGTGAGCTAAAAATTAGTTTCCCACAGAGATGAATATATTCTTTTACCAGGATGTGAGTAGATTGAAGATAAGAAGAAGCAAATACTTTGGTAAAATAGTGGTGTGTAAATATCCTACTAAAATTAAGAAATGTATATTTAAATAAAGGTAGTATTTAGAATTCCAAATTTTTATAAACTTGTTGGAAAAGTATTGGAAAATCAAGGAAATCAGTGTCTTACTTAACTCAAAAACCTAGAGAAAATTGTTATTAGAATTTTGATGTGTATGTGCAACATCCATACTCTACTGTGCTCATTTGCCATTTGTATAGATTTTGGTTTGTCTGTTTTAAGTAATGTATGCTACCATTTTACTCTTGAAAAGTGTAATTGCAAATAATATCTTAAATTTTGGCGTGGAATTTAAAAACAAAGAAAATTGTCTTTGCTTTTGTTCATAATAAAATTATTGTTGTCTTGTTATTCACATTCTCATTTATCACTGTTTTCAGCCTTTTTTCTGAAGAATTACTTTTTCTTAGTGTATTCTTATATAGTCAGTCATGAGTTTTCATCTGTCTTAATTTCATTTGTTCTTCTATCAGAAATCTAAAGATCCAAGCCCATCAAATAGAAGAATAGAAATAAACTATTACCTACTTTTACAGGAAATTTAGTCCATTTGCCTACTCCTCCATTTTTGAGACATGTCTGAGCAAAGATTGCATTAAAAACAGGCCCAGCTTTAGGCAGCAATACTGAAAATGATGGTGGGAAAAGGAAGTATGTTTGTCATGAAGAAAACAACAGCATGGACTACTCTTCTGTTGATAACAAATCTGGCTGGTATGTAGTTAGTGTTCATTTCTGTTTATTTTCTAATTTATTGATTAGCTATCATTTTGAATATAACTTATTTTGTTATATAATAATAACATAGAATTATTATTGGGTAAACCTGAAAGCCATTACTTTACCTTTTCTATTTAACCTGTTTTTCCCTGTCAGGAAATATATAAAGGTAAAGATAGGAAAAGGAGAAATTATTTTTAATAACATCCCATACACCAGAGATCAAATTACCAATATCTGTTGGATCATAGTAAGGCAAGAGGATTCCAGAAAAACATCTACTGCTTCATTGATATACTAAAACATTTAACTGTGTGGATCTACATTTGACTGTGTGGATCACTGGATCAACTGTGGAAAATTCTGAAACAGATGGGAATACCAGACTACCTGACTTGCCTTCTGAAAACCTGTATACAGGTCAAGAAGCAACAGTTAGAACAGGATATGGAACAAATGACTGGTTCAAAACTGGAAAAGAAGTATATCAAAGCTGTATATTGTCACTTGCTTATACAACTTATATGCAGACTACATCATGAGAAATGCTGGGCTGGATGAAGTTCAAGCAGACATCAAGAAAGCCGGGAGAAATATCAAAAACCTCACACATGCAGATGATACCACCCTAATGGCAAAGAGCAAAGAGGAACTGAGGAGCCTCTTGATGAAAGTGAAAGAGGAAAGTGAGAAAGCTGGCTTAAAACTCACCACTCAAAAAACTAAGATCATGGCATCGGGTCCCCTCACTTCATGGCGAATAGATGGGGAAGCAATGGAAATAGTGACAAACTTTATGTTCTTGGGTTCCAATATCACTGCAGATGGTAACTGCAGCCATGATATTGAAAGATGATTTTTCATTGGAAGAAAAGCTATGACAAACCTGGACAGCATATTAAAAAGCAGACACATCACTTTGCTGACAATGGTCCATATAGTCAAAGCTGTGATTCTTTTAGTAGTTATGTATGGATGTGAGAGTTGGACCATAAAGGCTGAATGCCAAAGAATTGATTGTTTTTAACTGTGGAGTTGGAGAAGACTCTTGAGAGTCCCTTGGAATTCAAGGAGATCAATCCAGTCAATCCTCAAGGAAATGAGCTTTAAATATTCATTGGAAGAACAGATGCTGAAGCTGAAGCTTCCATCCTTTGCCCAGCTGATACAAAGAGTTGACTCATTAGAAAATACCCTGATGCTGGGAAAGATTGAAGGCAGGAGGAAAAGGCGGGAGAAGAGGATGAGATGGTTGGAAAGCTTCACCAATTCAATGGGCATGAGTTTGTGCAACTCCGAGAGAGTGAAGGACAGGGAAGCCTGGCATGCTGCAGTCCATGGGGTCGAAAATAATCAGACATGACTGAGTGACTGAACAACACCAATAAACACAAGGGACCCTTGCACTTACCTATGATTGTAAGATTTCTCCGCTGTAACATAGCCCAAAGCAAGAGGGGAAAAAGAGGGAAGAAAAAAAAAAAAGGGTAAGTATTGGTTGGTCTAGGTTTGTTTGGGTTTTCCATTCAATTTTATGGAATACATGAATGAACTTTTTGGCCAACCCAATGCTTTGCTTTTGGAAGAAAAAGATAAATATTATGTACTTCCATGCAGCTGTCAAATAACTGACTTAATTAGGATAAACTCAAGGTCAGTTTACAGGGCCAGGCATTGATTACTAAAATGTCACCTATTGACCTCCTCAAATAATTAGAATCTCTATTTAAATATTCACTGAGAATGCATTTTAAAAGGCAGAATAACTGCTGTTAAACAATTCTGTTTTATTCAGGGTCTTAGTTGCTGCTTTGTCACCTCCATCGTGTGCTGTTAGCGATTTAAATAATTAAGCTTTGGAAGATTGGTATGTTAATTTAATTAAAACTTCTCTGCCAATTGTTCTTCTTGTTATTTTGCCATGTCTTATTGCCAGTACTTTCATAAGCTGTGGAAGCTGTGAGGAAAGAGCTTATAATTTGCAATGAATTTCTCTTTCTGTTGAAAATGAGAACCATTATAAAATTTTATTTAGCCATTTATCCAAGATGGCAATACACTACACCCAGGATTATAAGCCTGTCAGTTGGAAATCTTTCAGTGATTTAATGCTGACTGCCCTCTTCTTCCAGCTCCATGGTAACCTGATTACACTGCCTTGAAGTAGAAAACAGGCTGCCTGATATTTAAATACAT
Source organism: Redunca redunca (assembly GCA_006410935.1). Taxonomy (NCBI): domain Eukaryota; kingdom Metazoa; phylum Chordata; class Mammalia; order Artiodactyla; family Bovidae; genus Redunca; species Redunca redunca. The sequence goes on from SJYQ01104740.1 coordinate 61,764, forward strand.
GCAGAACTTTTGCCAAAGGCACAGCATCTCCTTGTGAATTTCAGTGGTGTAGGCCAGGAGAGTGTCAGTAGAGGCCAAGTACAGGCTTTAACTTCAGTCTTGATATTGATCATCTAAAGAACTAGGTTGGAGACAATGTCTTTAAGCCATAGATTTTGCTGGTGAACTAGCAAACTAAAAGAGACTATATGAATTTTTTAAAAATCTGCATAAAGGCAATGTATAGGCAATAACCTAGCCTAGAAATCAGAAGACCCACTACTAGGCCAAGTTCTATACTGTGAAACTTTATGGAGAAATATATTTACCTGTCAGAATTTATTTACTGAGATTTTCATTTAAAATATGAAATTAGAAAGAGTAGGGCCTATCATAAAATGCAAATATAGTTAGATATTGCTTACAGATGGGAAACAGACTGAAATATTACAGTATTCAGTATGAGTTAGTAATTGCAAGGATGAGGATTTAATACCAAGCCACTGGATGTTGTACACAGCCCATCACAAACTTAACTTTTCACGTAACATTATATTTGCTCCAAACCTATAATGTAGTGATAAAGTAATGGAGGAAAAGAAAATGCAAAATAAATAAGTCATCTCAAAGATTCCACCTTCTTCCTTTCCTTGAAGCGACCTAACCCTCTTTATCTTCTTAATGACCGGGGTCTTTCACTCTGGTCCCCACAATAGACATCACGAGATTACTCCCTGCTCCATCCACAACTGTCAAAGCCATCTTAATCTTCTTTTTCCCTTGACAAAAAAAAAAAAAACTAAAAAATTGCATGGTGAATTAAAATATTATGAATTATTTGACACTCTTACAGTGAAGAAACCTATCCCCTTGAATATGGACAAACTGTGTTACTCCTTTCACCCACTCACTGAATAGGAAGAAAATGATGTAGTTCCACCTTCTGGGCCCAGGCTGTTCTCATGTTCTGTCTCTTAAAACACACATTAGACCCAACTATCATGCAATGGGAAGCCAAAGATACATGAGGACCCATGCAGGGGCGGTGCATTCTACAACTCTACCTGAGCTCCCAGGCAACAACCAGAGGTTGTTCTCAGCAGCATGAAAGAAACAGCTTGGATATCCTACTGTGAAAAACTTAAAATGACTCAGGGGACTTCCCTGGTGGTCCAGTGGTTGAGAATCGACCTTCTTATGCAGGGGAGGAGAATTCAATCCATTATCAGGGAACAAAGAAACTAAGATCCCACATGCTGCAGGGTAACTAAGCCCACATACCAATTACTGAGCCTGTGTGCCACACATAGTTCCTCAGGTTATTTTTCCAAAAGCAAAATGTAATAATTTCTTTACAGCACTTTGTTAATTCACTGTAGAAAACATTTTTTTCCCCCCTCAATCTCTAAGATGCTGAGTAGAAGATGCATGGACTGATCCCTGAAGGTTCAGACTTCAGGATTAATTAAGACTCAGAGAACTAGTACATATTTTTATAGGAATAAAACCACATTAAAAAAAAATAAGAATAATAACAGGAAATTCTTAGATAGTACTAACAGTGAAAAGCACTGTTTTAAACATCCTACATATTTTAACTCATAATCATCATCATAATTTTTATTAGGTAAGTACTACTATTATCCCAGAGTAGTTGGATAATTTGGACCTATCATGAACCAAATCCCTTTAGAATATTAATGCTTGATAAACATTTGTACTCTTTAACAATTTTCATAGATGTCATGAGATTTATGAAAGACATTAAGTAAAAGCAAAGCATATGAATTAAGAAATCTAGGTCTGTTTCAAAACCGTCATAGTATACAGATATCAAATTACTTCAACAAAGCATTAGCTAAGTACTATGGCCAAAGTAAAAAGTGGAGCAGACAAAAGGATCTGGAACTGTCTGTAGGAAAGGTAGGATACAATTTAAATAGGGAGCCAGGCAGTGAAAGTGACATTTGAGCAAGGAAGAAATGGAATAAAAGGATCAGACAGGCAAATACATTGGTCACATCATTTTAGGCAGAAAAATGGTGAGGAGATGGATGGAACTGGAGCTGATTATAAAGTAAGCCAGAAAGAAAAACACCAATACAGTATACTAACACATATATATGGAATTTAGAATGATGGTGATGATGACCCTGTATGCGAGACAACAAAAGAGACTCAGATCTATACAGTGAACTTTTGGACTCTGGGGGAGAGGGAAAGGGTGGGATGAGATGGGAGAATGGCATTGAAACATGTATACTATCATGTAAGAAACGAATCGCCAGTCTATGTCCAATGCAGGATGCAGGATGCTTGGGGCTGGTGGATGGGGAGGACCCAGAGAGATGTTATGGGGTGGGAGGTGGGAGGGGATTCATGTTTGGGAATTCATGTACCCTCGTGATGAACTCATATCAATGTTTGGCAAAACCAATACAGTATTGTAAAGTAAACTAAAGTTAAAATAAAAATTAAAAAACAAAAAAGATTCATTTTGCTTGAACATGTCTAGATTAAATACAGAGATTTAGCAAAAGGTTGGTAGTGAACATGATGAGGGAACAACTAAATGGCTAGCTCATGCCTGGTTTTGTGAATTATTGTCAGAACTTTGGATTTTCCTATGAGTGGAATGGGAAACCATTGCAAGATTAAAAGCAGGAAAATGATCTGATTTTAAAAAAAATATCAACCCTGCTGCTCTGTTGAAAACATGATGTTGGGCAATAGGTGAAGGAGTAGAAACAACAGTTATAAAATCACAGCAAAGAAGAGTTGATGGCTGAACAAACTCAGAGGTGGTAACGGAGATGGTAAGAAGTGCTCAGATCTAGATGCATTTTAAATGTGAGGAAAGAGGATTTTCTAATTTATTGGACATAAAAAAAGTTCAAACATGTTATCAATTTTGGTGTTAAACACCTTGAAAGATGAAGTTACCATAAAATGAGTAAAGAGTGACCTCAAGAGGACAGCTGGAGGTGAAAATGATATTAGGAGTTCATTTTTATACATTTTGATTTGAGATGCTGAATAGATAAACTTGAAAGCTGAGGCTAAGACAAAGACCCATATGACAAATGTAATTTTGGAAGTTAGAATATAGATTAAATGTATGAGACTTGGAGAGAACACCAAGGAAATGAGAATAGAAAGAAAAGGTCTGAGTTTTAAGCCCTAAGAAACTTCAGCATTAAAAACAAAACGGAGAAAGACAGAAGAATCAGCATATTTGAGAAATAGCTAACATAATACTCAACAGTGAAAGATGAAAGCATTTCTTTTGAGATCAAGAACAAGCAAAGGATGTACACTCTCACCTTTTATTTTATTCAACAAAGGTTTGAAAGTCTTAGCCACAGAAGTAAGAGAAGAAATAAAAGGAATCCAAATGGGAAAATAATAAGTAAAGCTGGCAGTGTTTGCAGATGATGCTATATATAGAAAAATCCTAAAGATGATAATAAAAAACTACTAGAGCTCATCAATTAATGGTAATGTTGTAGGATACAAAATTCACACACAGAAATCTGTTTCACTTTTATATGCTAACAATGAAAGATTAAAAGGAGAAATTAAAGAAAAAATTATATTTACCATTGCATCAAAAAGAATAAAATAACTAGGGATAAACCTATCTAAGGAAACAAAATGCCTGTACTCCCACAACTATAAGATGCTGATAAAAGAAATGGAAGATTACACAAAAAGATGGAAAGGTATACCATGTTCTTGGATGAAGAATCAGTTCTGTCAAACTATATTACCCATGGCTATCCACACATTCAAAGCAATCACTATCAAATTATCAATGGTAATTTTCACAGAACTAGAAAAAAAAATCTTAAAATTTGTATGGAGATAAAAAAGACCCCAAAAAGCCAAAGCAATCTTGAGAAAGGATAAGGGAATCAGGATCCAGATTTCAGACTATACTACAAAGCTATAGTAATCAAAACAGTATGGTACTGGCACAAAAGTAGAAATACAGATCAATGAAATAGGATCGAAAGCCCAGAAATAAACCCATACACTTATGGTCAATTAATCTGTGACAAAGGAGGCAAGACTATACAGTGGAGGAAAAACAGTCTGGTTAATAAATGGTGTTGAGAAAACTGGACAGCTACATATAATAAAATGAGATTAGAACACCCCCTAACAACAGACACAAAGATAAACTCAAAATGGATTAAACTTGAAATGGATCTAAATGTAAGGCTGAATATTATAAAACTCTTAGAGGAAAACACAGGAAGAACACTCTTTGCCATAAATTGCAGGAATATCTTTTTGGATCCATCTCCCAGAATAAAGGAAATAAAACCAAAAATAAACAAATGAGATCTAATTATACTCAAAAGCTTTTGCACAGCAAACAAACCATAAGCAAAACAAAAAGATAACTCAATATGGGAGAAAATATTTGCAAAATATGTGACTGACAATGGATTAGTCTCCAAAATATATAAACAGCTCATGTGCCTCAATATCAAAACAAACAACCCAATCAAAAAATGAGCAGATCTACATAGAGATTTCTCCAAAGAAGACATTCAGATGTTCAAGAGGCATATTAAAAGATGCAAACATCACTAAGTATTAGAGAAGTGCAAATCAAAATTACATTTACATATTATCTCACACCAATCAGAATGGCCATCATCAAAAAAATCTACAAACAATAAATAGTGGAGATGGTATGGATAAAAGGGGAACACTCCTAATACTGTTGGTGGGAATGTAAATCAGTAAAAACACTATGGATAACTGTATGGAGATTCCTTAAGAGAGTAAAAATAGAGCAACTGTATGATTCAGCAATTGGACTCCCTGGCATATATTCAGAGAACATCATGGTTCGAAAAGATACATGCACTCCAGTGTTCATGCGACCACAGTTTATACTTAAATGCCCATCAACAGCGGAACAGCTAAAGAAATGTGGTACATATACAAATGGAATTTTCAGTTCAGTTACTCAGTCGTGTCCGACTCTTTGTGACCCCGTGAATTGCAGCATGCCAAGCCTCCCTGTCCATCACCAACTCCTGGAGTTCACTCAGACTCATGTCCATCAAGTCGGTGATGCCATCCAGCCATCTCATCCTCTGTTATCCCCTTCTCCTCCTGTCCCGAATGCCTCCCAGCATCAGTCTTTTCCAATGAGTCAACTCTTTGCATGAGGTGGCCGTATTGGAGTTTCAGCTTTAGCATCAGTCCTTCCAAAGAACACCCAGGACTGACCTCCTTTAGAATGGACTGATTGGATCTCCTTGCAGTCCAAGAAACTCTCAAGAGACTTCTCCAACACCACAGTTCAAAAGCATCAATTATTCAGTTCTCAGCTTTCTTCACAGTCCAACTTTCACATCCATACATGCTGCTGCTGCTGCTACTGCTAAGTCGCTTCAGTCGTGTCCGACTCTGTGCGACCCCATAGATGGCAGCCAACCAGGCTCCCCC
>SJYQ01104740.1:80798-91429 GCA_006410935.1 Redunca redunca
CATGGTAAGGTCATTTTGTCTATCTTTTTTTATGTGATTGCAATTAAAATATCTTAACTGACTAAAGATCTCCATTTAAAAAACTTCAGAGAATATTTTCCACCCTTTTGAAACAATGTCAAAACAATACCGCAGGAAAAAATATGAACTTAAAAACATTTTTTATGGTGTGTTCTAATTTGACTCATTTATCCAATTGTTCTTAAAAAGAAGTTTTAATAATCTTCCAAAATTATTGTCCATTTTTATATCCCCCAAATCCTACATATGCTCTGTGAAAGAATTTCAGTCTAAAATGGAAGCAGAGAATAGAAAATAGAAAATCTTATACATATGCCCTCAGGGAAACAAAACTTGAGGACTGAGAGATGGATTTCCCATAAATACCTAATTTACAGAAAACTGATAGTATTGGGATGCCTTTAAATGATAGGAAATTGATCAAGGAATCTTGGGAAATTTTGCTTATGTTTTCCAGAGGCTTGAATAAGTCACTCTGGATAAGCTGGTCTTGTAAAATAAACTGAATTGAGCTTTGTTTATGGGACTGGTCTGGTTTTGTCTCCTTGGAAATTTTCAAAGTTACTCTTCATTTGTTTTATTAATAGACTCTAACTGAGCTCTCACTTCTTTACCTTCCCTGTCCATAAATATGGCCTATCCCAAATCCTCAACAGACTTTCCTGAAGCTTGCTACAGTTTGTGTATCCTGAATTGCAATTCTTCTGCTACTACCAAATGAGACCATTTTTGACAATATTGAGCTCGCTTCATTTTATCTTTTTATTTAGGTAGATATTTTTTTGCATTGGAAGTGGGATCCAAAGGAGATGACCCCCAAGTGATATGACCCTTAAAATTGTGTGCGGTACCCCCATGAGAGCCCTGGAGCTTATTGCGTCTGTGCCATTGTCTAGTTTTGGTTTGGTGATTCTCCTCTCAGACTCTGGTCTCCCTCCATTTGGGTGGGCATTAAGGATCTGTTTAAAAGTTTTATCCTTTTCAGTGAACACTTTGTTTTATTGGAAACATGCTAGAATTTTGGTGTAATTTCTTTGGAATGAATGAGAGCAAAAATTAAAAATTCTATAGGTGGGCACGGGTTGAACAAATAAATGGTGTTAGAGTACTTGCCACCTCCCTTTAGAGACTTTAGTCTCTAAAGCAAAGACTTATGTGAGAGCATAAATTCATCACAGACAAACCAGACTGACATTAGGTCATCTGTCAACTGCAAGACAATTTACATGAAACAAGGGACAACTGGTCACGGGTCAGACAATAGGGCAAAGGCTGTCTTCCAGGAGAAAAGAGAGGGAATCCCATCAAAGACACACTGTGAAACAAAACTCCCAACCCTGAAAGCACATTCATCAGGCTAGGGGTTTAGGAATTTTTCTTTAGCTGTCAGAAAAGCCTGTGAGATATGAGATGCCAGTCATTTCAGTGTTATAATAGTGACCTTTATTCAGCGAACCTGGATGATTTTATGTTAAAAAATTATGGTCCATCCTTATGTGCACTTTTGACTAGATGACCCAGTCCTACTAAAGATAATGTAGAACTCCAGTGGACATTATGAAAAACTTTCAATCTGCTGAAACATATTTTCTTCAGACTAAATTAGAAGACTAAGGCAATAAAAACTAAACAATCTGAGTGGGGTAACTATTTTAATTGGTACCTAGTTCAGCATTTTAACACATTATTGACCAGAGGATTTTTGCAGAAACTAATGCCTGTGGTCAGTAATTATTTTATGTGAGTGAATATTAAAATGTTTCCAGTCAATAATGTCCAGGTAACAAAAAGCATATTAATATGTCTCTGGTCATTAATGTGTTAAAATTACCTCTTTGTTAACTAGCATTTCTAAGTTAGCTTAAGGAAATAAAGGAGATAAACCAGGCAGCTGAGGCCTCTTCTTTGGTGACAGGAGCCGGGGTTTCCTGTAACCTCATTACTTGACCTCCTCTATATTCAACTTTGCCCTCTTCAAATCCTCTTTCTTTATTTAAACTCCCTTTCTTCTCTAGTTCCTAAACTTTACCAACTGAACCTATTAAAACGTTCCCTTTTAAATGTTGGTGTTCTGAGGATCCTGCTAAACTACTAATTAATTTTGTTCCGTGGACCAAAGTTGAACTTGGGTCTATAGTAAACTATTTTCCCAAAGTAATTGAGGACCCTCAGTTCAGTTCAGTCGCTCAGTGGTGTGTAACTCTTTGTGACCCCATGGACTGCAGCACTCCAGGTTCCCCTGTCCATCACCAACTCCTAGAGCTTGCTCAAACTCATGTCCATCCAGTTGGTGATGCCATCCAACCATCTCATTCTCTGTTGTCCCCTTCTCCTCCTGCCTTCAATGTTTCCCAGCATCAGGGTCTTTTCCAATGAAACAGTTCTTCACATTGGGTAGCCAAAGTATTGGAGTTTCAGCTTCATCACCAGTCCTTCCAATGAATATTCAGGACTGATTTCCTTTAGGATTGATTGGTTGGATCTCCCTGCAGTCCAAGGGATTCTCAAGAGTCTTCTCCAACACCACAGTTCAAAAGCATCAATTATTCAGTGATCAGTCCAACTCTCACATCCTTACATGACTACTGGAAAAACCATAACTTTGACTAGACAGACCTTTTTTGGCAAAGTAATGTCTCTGTTTTTTAATATGCTGTCTAGGTTTGTCATAGCTTATCTTTCAAAGGATCTTTTTCCAAAAGATCCTCAAAGATATGCCAAATAATTCAATATTGTAATTCAAACTGAACCTTTGATCTTTATTAGTTAATCCACATGGTTATTGGAGAAGGTTAGGTCCAGCATTGGATGAAAACTGGTCATTGGGAAAGCCTCAAAAAAAACCTTTGGCATTTCAAGTCAGCCAACAAATAGCTCTTTTATATGACCAAGCTCCTGTCATGTCCCAAAGGCTACATCTTGCCATCCTGAGGAATTTCTGTAAGCTAGTATATGGGGACAAAATTAATGCATGTACCCATTGAATTTTGTGCCCACAATTGAAAAGCCTATTGAATCTATTCATGATTACTACAGCAGACTCAAAATTGTTTTTAAAGAAAATATAGACTCTCTATACACATTGACTCTATCAATGTGGCCTTTACTTCAATGTTTATAGTTAAAACAGATTTTTCTCTGTTAGTCAAGATAACTGAAAGAGAATGAAGAATATTCACCTTGACCTTGTCAACACAGCTAATCAGTTAGCACATGCCATGGAAGATGATTCCATAAAAAGGGGGCATGGTTAAAAGTTTTCAACAGATGGACTCTGTCAAGGAAACTGTTCCTAACCTATTTTGTCTTATTGTAAAAAATAAAAATAACAACTGACCTTTGAAAGAGAGACTGCAGTTGATTTTTTTTTAAAGCTAGACAATTATAGTTTTCAAACAAACTCTTCCTATTTTGTCATTATTGTTAAAAAGTAAAATAAAAATTAAAACTAGCCATTGGAAGATATTTTTTTTTTCCAAAGTCTAGACAGTTACAGCTTTCCAAAAGCCAAGGGTCAAGGTCATTCCAGTGATGGGACTCCAAAGGAGCACAGGGGCTATTTCCAATTCCACTATATAACAGGCTGGAGGAAACTATTTCCCAGATCTGATATAAATCCCTTATATATCAATTGATACAGGAGCTACTCTATCAGTTCACAACCACACTACAAATAAAAAGTCCCTTCAAATAGTGAAGAGTTCAAATTAATCACAATATGTCTCTTTCTCAACCTATATCCATTTTCCTTGGCACCTTTACAAGATAAACACTTATTTTTCCTCAGTATTGTGGCTCTTCATTTATTAGGATGAGATTTCCTAGAAAAATATCATGCTGACATTTCTTTCTCTTGAATGAAAAACAAATTCAAGAGATTGTAACTCAAGTTTTAAGTCCCTTAAGTCTAATGCCCAAGAGAATCCAAACTTTTACTCTTTCATATGACCAATGCTTTATGAACCACGTTGTTCAGTCGCTAAGTTGTGTATGACTCTTTGCGACCCCATGAACTGCAACATGCCAGGCCTCCCTGTCTCTCACCATCTCTTGGAGTTCGCCCAAGTTCATGTCCATTGAATCGGTGGTGCCATTCAGCTATCTCATCCTCTGTTACCCGCTTCTCCTATAGCTCTTAGAAACCACAGGAGGACAAATTTCAGACACATCTGCATATTTAGTGTCCCTTAGTCTATGAGTAACATCGTCCACAGACATAGACAGAATTCATATCGTCCCTCTCTTGGTTCAGATCCAAACGGATCCCTCCAAATCTCTCTCAAGAATTAATCAATACCCTATAAACAAAGACTTTAAGTTTACAGAGCATAAGACTCATCATGTGTGTTCGTGCTCAGTTGTGTCCTACTCTTTGTGGCTCAATGGACTGTAACTGCCAGGCTCCTCTAACCATGGAATTGTCCAGGCAAGAATACTGGAGTGGGCTGCCATTTCCTTCTCCAGAGGATCTTCCCAACTTAGGGATCGAAACTTCATCTCTTGCATCTCCTGCATTGGCAGGCAGGTTCTTTACCACTGTGTACCTGGGAAGTCCAAGGCGTGCCATAGAAGACTATAAAGCACAGGAACTTATTATCCCTTGCAGTACCCCTATTTTACCTATAAGAAAACCTAATGATTGAAGATAAAGATTTGTTCAGGATCTCTAAGAAATGAGTAACATTGTCATCCCTCATCATATTGTTGTTCCTAATCCCTATACATTATTAGCATCAATCCCTACTGAAAGCAAGTTTTTCATCATGATCAACTTATTCAATACATTGTTTAGTATTCTGGTTGGTAAGGCTGGCCAATATATTCTTGCTTTTACCTTAGAAGGACAACAATATACCTGAACAGAAATGGCCCATGGTTCTTCCAAAAGTCCTTTCTCTCACAAAATTTAAAAGCTTATTTTTATGATACAAAATCATCTGGAGGCTCTACTGTTCGACAATATATAGACAGTTTACTTCTGTACTCACCTTGTCAAATCTCTTCCTCATAAGAAGGCAGATTTCATCTGTTACATCTCTTAGCTACTAAGGGACACAAGTTCTCAAAGGAAAAATTGCATATTGTTCAAAATCAAGTCCAATATTTAAGATATTTTATCTCAGAACAAGGGTTACACCTAGATAGATCCCAAAAGCCTTCATGGCATCTTGTATTTCCCCAAACCTAAAACTAAATGTAAATTATAAGTTATTCTTGTAGTAGCTGCTTATTATCACAGTTGATTCCAAACTTATCTTTCATGGTCCAGGCTTTGCTTGTCTTAATAAAAGCCACTAAACTCCCATTATCTTGAAAAACCAAGATGATCGATCTAGCCTTTAAAATCCTGAAGGAAACCTTAATAAATCATTTTGCCCTCAGATATATGAGCTATGTAGAAGGAAATGGAAACCCACTCCCGTATTCTTGCCTAGAGAATCCTGTGGACAGAGGAGCCTGGTGGGCTGCTGTCCATGGGGTTGCACAGAGTCGGACATGACTGAAGTGACTTAGCATGCATGCATGCATTGGAGGAGGAAATGGCAACCCACTCTAGTGTTCTTGCCTGGAGAATCCCAGGAACAGAGGAGCCTGGTGGGCTGCCGTCTATGGGGTCGCACAGAGTCGGACACGACTGTGAGCAGCAGCAGCAGCATATGATCTATAAACTCCCCTGTTTCCTTTTTGTTTATGAAAAAGAGATAATACCCTCAGAGTACTTACTCAGAAACATGGGGGCTACCACAACCTCTAGGTTATGACAGTCAACAACTAGATCCCATGACCCAGTGTTACCCCTCATGGCTTGGGACTATCCTTGCCACTCCCTTCTGGTAAAGTCCACTGAAGAAATGGTCATAGGATCCTCTGACCATCTTTGGACCTCATGCTGTCAAAGCTCTCTTGAACTCATATCATTCCCAACATTTTTCAGCAAGCTGTCTTACTTTTTATAAAATTCTTTCACTAACCAACCTACGTGTCACTCTCATTCATTGTAACAATCCAGTTACTCTTTTTCCTTCTTCCATGGACAAACCTCCTATACCTATCTAACTTGAATGAATCACCTATCAACCCCTTGTAATAACCTAAAAGAAACCTCCTTGACAAATGTTGATTGTTCATGGTTTACTAATTGCTTTTACTTGGAAAATGAAAATGGAAAATGTTGCACACTGGATATTCAATAATAACTCCTTTTGAAGTCCTTGAGGTTGTACCCCTACTCTTGGCCACTTCAGCCCAACAAGTTGAATGATATGCTAAATGATATTCAAGCATGTAATCTACCAGAAGGTAAAACTGCAAACACAAATAATGATAGCTATCATGCCTGTAGAGTACCCCATGATTTTGGAATGTTATAGAAACCAGATTTTTTGATTTCCAATAGACACAAAATTTAAAATGGTAGTTATGTTCAAAACTTAAGATGCTATACTCTGGCCAGCAGCTTTGGCTATTTTTAAAGTCCCTGGGCATTATAAGTTCAACTCTCTGGAAGGCAAAGGAAACCACCTCATTGATTATTTCTTCAAAAAATGCTGCTCTTATGGGATCCACAGACAAAATCTCTGTCACAGTCCAGAAAACTACTTTTTCTGGTGACAACCTAAGTGAATTTTCCAGGGAAATACAAAAAACATGGCCCCTGAAGAAAAAAAAGAAAATTGAAGATCTAAACGCTACTGGTATCATGAAGAAAAGAAACTCTAGTTGTGACCCAATAATAAGCCAGGCTTTTTAGGAAATTTAAAATTTCTATTACTACCATACCTATATTAAATTAGTTGGCATTTGATAAAATGATAATATTCATGAATCAATATTAGTAGAGAAACATTGACAAGACTGCAAAAGGTGCTTACTTGTCACTTTGTTATTGTTGCTTAGGCACTAAACCATGTCTGACTCTTTTGTGACCTCAGGGACCTCAGGCTCCTCTTTCCATGGGATTTCCCAGGCAAAATACTGGAGTGGGTTGCCACTTCCTTCTCCAGGGCATCTTCCCAATCCAGGGATTGAACCTGCATCTCTTGTGTCTCCTGCTTGGCAGGCAGAGTCTTTACTGACTGAGCCAGCAGGGAATCCCCCTACCTTGTCACTTGGCTACTGATAAAATAATGTTCATGAACCAGTGTTGGTAGGGAACCTTTGACAAGGCTGCAGAAAGCACTTACCCTGCTTGTCCCATCTGTTCTAAATGGAAAAACTATCCAAACTATCTCTGGATATTTTCATTTATCCAATGAACCACTTGGATAGATTTCATACATTCACTCCCACTCATGAATGTTTTTATAATGGTTTGTATATTTTCACACTGGACTGAAGTTTTTCCTGAAAACATGTGACTGCTTCTTCTGTAGCTCAAAACCCATTAGAAAAGATTATTTTCACTTGGGGAACCCTCCTTGAACTTCATAGTGATTGGGGAATCCACTTTACTGGTCAGATGTTTTGATGAGTTTGTCTGGTCTGGCCATTTCTGCAGCACCTTAATTGTACTTATCATGTGTAGTCTTCAGAATTGCTCAAATATAAAAATCTAATTACTAAGACTCAGCTGAATGAGTTGAAACCCTCTGAACATCCTGGCCAAGAGTATTATTCTTGGTTCTTCCAAATTTTAAATCTACTCCTTCCAGGATGCAAAAACTTATATCTTTAAAAATAATTACAGGACAAGTGATGCACTTAGCCCCAATTTCTTTTGACCCATAGCTAACAAAGAAAGATATCCTTCAATTTTGGAAAGACATAATCAAGCCCATATACATTTTGATAGAGCAGGCTTTACACAGTGCTCTTCCAGGAAACAGATGTCAAACATCACACCTTACAGCCCAGAGATCTCATCTATCAGAAGGGACATTTCCAAAAACATATCTTTAATCTTGCTGGCAAGAACCCTACTTCACATAATATTAAACAACAATGATGCAGCCAAACTTCAAGGATTCATGTGTCACATCTAAAGAAATCCCCCAAATCTGTAGAGATATATGTATTAACTGGTGACCTAAAGCTGAAAAATTCTAAGGACTAAAGTAGATGGCATCTAAAGAGGATAGCTTACCTAAGATATATGAACGAGACCTTTATAACTTTCTTTTTTCTTTTTTTTCCATCTTCACTGTGTATCATGTTAAATCATGTCATTCATGCCTTTGCTTGTTCTTTCCCTGATTTTCTTATTGCCCTTTACTTCAGTTTAGCTTGTATACCCACCTTACAAAAATTCTCTGATTCTGTTAAAATTACTGATTGTTATATTTATGCCATGGTTTGATGGCATCATCAACTCAATGGACATGAGTTTGAGCAGACTCTGAGAGACAGTGAAGGACAGGGAAGTCTGGCATGTTGCAGTCTATGGGGTCACAAAGTCAGACATGACTGAGCAACAAAACAGTAACAACATATTTATGCCAGAGCTAACAACAATCATGACTAATCAGGACTGGCGGCTTAGATACTATATTTAGAAAGACGGCAAAATATAAGTAGGAAAGATGTAAGATTTTCCTTTGGTAGATTTGAAATCACTAGTCTCCTCCCTATCTAGCTTGGCACCAGATATTATTGGTTTCCATTGGGTACTGTCAACTCAAGCCTGAACTCTTATCTCAAATTTTTCTGTTTCATAAACAATGATGAGCATGACAAAACCATAGTGTATCTCCCACTGAATATTTGTAACTTTGCTATTCCATATATCCTTGTGAACATGAATTCACTCCCTATTGGAATATATACAAGCTTATACCATCTTCTCCCTTAATGTATCTCTATAATGGAAATAAAAACCGTAACAGTATTGTTAAAAGAGAAGCTGATGTGCTCCCAATCAATGGCATGTTATTGGAAATTGACCAAAAATCTGGTGGATGGTTAAAACTTAGTTCAACTTTCTTTTCCCCTCAAGATGTTCCAGACCTCCACCAAAACCTTATTTATACTAGATCAGTTCACTTGTTACTTCAGATCTGTAGAAATTTAAGGTGCTCAAGCAAACATTCCCATAATGTGAATGGACCAGATTACCATGTGTTCTGTATAGTAAGAGTGTGTGTGTGTGTGTGTGTGTGTGTGTGTGTGTACACATGTATATAACCACAATATACCACTTTCATTCAAAGAAAGGAAATCTAAGCAAAAGGACAGAATTATGTCTGTCCTTAAAAAAACATTGGGTATTTATTTTCATGTGGAAAAAATGTATATTCTATTCTTGCCTTAATTGGGAGGTACATTATAGGATCACTGTCCTTACTCCTGATGCCAAAATGAGAAAAACTCTTCCTTCTACTGCTTATATAGCTAATTTTGTTTTTTTCTCATACCAGTTAAAAATGACATTAGAGTGGGGAAGCTTATAGTTTGGAGGAGTGACTACAAAAAACACTATAGTGGATAGAAAGGGGTCAGGGTTTGCAATCACCAAAAACTTTTTCTTTGGGTTGGAATAGCAGAGTTTGAAAAACTAATTCACAATCTTTTCATAGTTTATATCTACCACTTTCAGTGTTTCTGTCCAAGCTTTGAAATATCAAGAAACCCAAATAAAATAAGTATCCAAAAGTGGTGCTGAAAAAAATTCAAAACTCTAAACCTCCTCATTTCTCAGCAAGGGGAACTTGTGTCCTAGTGAAGAAAATTATTTTTATGTCAATAGGTCAGGGGAAATAACACAAGATCTAAAAATAACATAGGACATTACCAAGCAGAAGTTGTCCAAGCTCCTGAACCTTGGGACATATAGCATCACCGACTCAATAGACATGAGTTTGACCAAGCTCTGGGAGATGACGTAGGACAGGGAAGCCTGGCATTCTGCAGTCCATGGCGTTTCAGAGTCGGACATAACTGAGCGACTTAACAACAAACATAAACAGTTGGGGAAACTGGTTGAGAAGCATATTTCAATCAAAAACTGTCATTGAGCTTCTGGTTTCCAGTTTATTTCTACTGTTTTGTAATAGTATACATATATCTTCCTCAAAAATACATGTACAAAACAAACTTCTTTTCCTTTCAAAGTCTTTTCTTGAAACTCAACTGACCGTGAAAACTAAATCATCCATCACAGAGAGACATAACTGAGATTCTTTCACAAATCCTCTCACTCAGATGGAGCAGTGACACTCCATATCATTTTCCTCATCTGTGGGACAAGACACTTGAGCATGACCCTCCTCAGCTTCATGGGAAAGAGACCTGAGGACAACCCTCTTCAGATCCAAGGGACATACAATGAAATCCATCTAAGACTCCACCAGAAAATTACTAGAGCTAATCAACGAATATAGTCAAGTTGCAGGATATAAAATCAACACACAGAAATCCCTTGCATTCCTTTACACTAATAATGAGAAAGAAGAAAAAGAAATTAAGGAAACAATTCCATTCACCATTGCAACGAAAAGAATAAAATACCTAGGAATATATCTACCTAAAGAAACTAAAGACCTATATACAGAAAACTATAAAACACTGATGAAAGAAATCAAAGAGGATGCTAATAGATGGAGAAATATTCCATGTTCATGGATCGGAAGAATTAATATTGTGAAAATGAATATACTACCCAAAGCAATCTACAA
>SJYQ01104740.1:93742-129270 GCA_006410935.1 Redunca redunca
GGAGTATTACTCAGACATTAAAAATAATACATTTGAATAATTTCTAATGAAGTGGATGAAACTGGAGCCTACTATACAGAGTGAAGTAAGTCAGAAAGAAAAACACCAATACAGTATACTAACGCATATATATGGAATTTAGAAAGATGGTAATGATAAGCCTGTATGTGAGACAGCAAAAGAGACACAGATGTACAGAACAGTCTTTTGGACTCTGTGGGAGAGGGAGAGGGTGGGATGATTTGGGAGAATGGCATTGAAACATGTATAATATCATATATGAAACGAGTTGCCAGCCCAGATTCAATGCATGATACTGGATGCTTGGGGCTGGTGCACTGGGATGACCCAGAGGGATGGTACAGGGAGGGAGGAGGGAAGGGGGTTCAGGATGGGGAACACGTGTATACCTGTGGCAGATTTGTGTTGATGTATGGCAAAACCGATACAATATTGTAAAGTAATTAACCTCCAATTAAATAAATATATATTAAAAAAATAAAAAAATAAAATTTATTTTGGGTTACAAATTTTTTTGAAATAAGTTTCAACAAAGTATATTTTATGCTTAGTAATTCTTTCAGTTTGACAAGTGTCCACTGAAATTTTTGACAAAATTACATATATAATGCTTCTCTACTTTGTAGACCATCTCTACTACACTCCATGCCTAAAACAACCACTGATCTCCTTTTGAAGAGATTAATTTATATTTCCTAGAATTTTATATAAAATGAATTATGCAATATGAATAATTAAAAAACAATGACAAAGAGCTAACTTCCCATGCCCAGCTGTGGTAAAACTAAAGTCAAATGCTGTAAGAACAATATTTCCTAGGAACCTAGAATGCTAGGTCCATGAATCAAAGTAAATTGGAAGTGATCAAACAGGAGATGGCAAAAATAAGCATCAACATTTTAGGAATCAGTAAACTAAAATGAATGGGAATGGGTGAATTAAATTCAGGTGACCATTATATCTACTTCATAGGCAAGAATCCCTTAGAAGAAATGGAGTATCCCTCATAGTCAACATAAAAGTTGGAAATGTGGTACTTGTTTGCAACCTGTAAAATGACAGGATGTTGTCAGTTTGTTTCCAAGGCAAACTATTCAGTTTCACAGTAATCCAAGTCTGTGCCCCAGTCACTAATGCAGAAGAAGCTGAAGTTGAATGGTTCTGTGAACACCTACAAGAACTTCTAGAACTAACACCCCCCAAAAGATGTCCTTTTCATCATAGAGGACTGGAATGCAAAAGTAGGAAGTCAAGAGATACCTGTAGTAACAGGCAAATTTGGTATTTGACTACAAAATTAAGCAGTGCAAAGGCTAACAGAGTTTTGCCAAGAGAACACATTGGTCATAGGAAACACCCTCTTCCAATAACATGAGATGACTCTACACATGGACATCACCAGATAGTCAACACCGAATTTTTGATTGATTATATTTTTTGCAACCAAAAATGGAGAAGCTCTTTACGGTCAGCAAAAACAAGACTGGGAGCTGAATGTAGCTCAGATCATGAACACCTTATTGCCAAAATCAGACTTAAACTAAAAAAAACTAAAGGAAAAAATAAAAATCAAAACATGAGGCCATTCAGGTATGATCTAAAAGAAGCCTCTAATGATTGTAAAGTGCATGGGATTAGTCTGATGGAGTTACCTGAAGTACTATGTAAAGAGGTTCATAACACTGTACTGGAGGCAGTGATCAAGATCATCCCCAAGAAAAAGAAAGGCAAAAACGCAAAATGGTTGTCTGAGGAGGCCTTGCAAACAAATGGAAAAGAGAGAAGCAAAAGGCAAAGGAGAAAAAAGAAAGACATACACATCTGAATACAGAATTCCAAAGAATAGCAAGGAGAGATAAGAAAGCCTTCCTAAGTGCACAATGTAAAAGAAATAGAGGAAAACAATAGGATGAGAAAGACGAGAGATCTCTTTGAGAAAATTAGAGACACCAAAGGAAAATTTCATGCAAAGACTGGCACAGTAAGGAACAGAAATGGTATGGACCTAACAGAAGCAGAAGATATTAAGAAGAGGTGGCAAAAATACTCAGAAGAACTATACAAAAAAGATCTTCATGACCCAGATAATCATGATGGTGTGATCACTCACCTAGAGCCTGATATCCTGGAGTGTGAAGTCAAATGGGCCTTAGGAAACATCACTATGAACAAAGCTAGTGGAGGTTATAGAATTCCAGTTGAGCTATTTCAAATCCGAAAAGATGATGCTGTGAAAGTGCTGCACTCAACATGCCAGCAATTTTGGAAGACTCAGCAGTGGCCACAGGACTCAAAAAGGTCAGTTTTCATTCCAATATCAAAGCAGAGCAATGCTGAAGAATGTTCACACTACTGCACAACTGCACTTTTTTTTAACATGCTAGCAAAGTAACGCTCAAAATCCTACAAGCTAGGCTCTAATAGCATATGAACTATGAAATTCCAGATGTACAGTCTGGATTAAAAAATCAAATCGCCAACATCCGTTGAATCATAGAAAAAGCAAGGGGATTCCAGAAAAATGTCTTCTATTTCACTGACTATGCAAAGGTCTTTGTGGATCACAACAAACTGTGAAAAATTCTTAGAGAGATGGGAGTATCAGACCTGTATGATATTCCCATACCTGCCTCCTGAGAAACCTGTATGCAGGTCAAGAAGTAGTAGTAAGAATTGAACATGGAACAACAGACTGGTTCAAAATTGGGAAAGGAGTATATAAAAGCTGTATATTGTCATCCTGCTTATTAACTTATATGCAGAGTACATCATGCAAAATGCCAGGATGGATGAAACAGAAGCTAGAATCAAGGTTGCCAGGAGAAATATCAATAACCTCAGATACGCAGATAACACCCTCCTTATGGCAGAAAGTGAAGAGGAACTAAGTTAAGGGGCCTCTTGATGAAGGTGAAAGAAGAGAGTGAAAAAGCTGACTTAAAGCTCAATATTCAAAAAAACTAAGATGATACCTACTGGTCTCATCACTTCATGGCAAATAGATGGGAAAACAATGGAAACAGTGACAGACTTTATTTTCTTGCGCTCCAGAATCACTACGGACAGTGACTGCAGCAATACAATTACCTAAATTCTATAGGGTAAGTAAATAAGCAAATGTTAGGAAACAAAACCCTATTTCAGATTAGGTAGGACATTACTTTTTATCAATAGTCTCTCATAGCTTGTTTCCTTGTACAAATAATAGGAAAATAAGACCAAGTTACTCTGCAACTATTATTTTTCTTGTGAAAAACACTTGCTTTTCTAGAAATTTCTGAATTTATTCATAAATTGAGACCTTACATTAATTGTGGTTTTAGTCTCCTTCTGCCCATTTAAGGATCAAATATAAGGATGTTTTTATGTTTAAAATACTTTATTTCAAGTTTTATTAGCCAGAAAATGAAATTTCTTTCACCAAGGATAATTTCGCATTGGTCAAACAGTACTAAAATGTTCAGTTCATGTTCTTAACACATCTTTGTATACTTACAAAGGTCATTGTCGAGTCATATGTTGTTAAATTCACAGTATAAATAAACAAATATTTATAAGTAAAGTTAATATTAAAGTAAAATTCATAGATAACAGTAAGGCATACTTTCTTCTACAGTATTCCTTTTACTTATTCTACAGAATTTAAACTTTGCCTTTCTTTAAAGTGTTTCACATACCAGAACCAACTTAGAGCAGCATACACTGATGAACAAGTTAAAAAACTTCTGACATGCCAAAGAATATCCATGGAGCACTTTGAAATTGTAAAACATTGGATTAGTTCAACCTGAAGCAAAGTGGACATATTCCAGGCTCACTTTTTTCTTCCAGGAAAATAATTATATCCATTTGAATCTGGCAGAGTTATGTTTTGGATGGACTTTGATGGCAGACATAGTAATGAAGCTCAATTAAAAAAAATCATAGTAAAAACATCAAGTAAAAACTATGCAGTTGAATTACTACAGGTGAAAAATATTGTATTTTAACAGCACTGAAAGCAGATAAAAAGCATAATCTATAGTCTATACTATATATATACATATGTGTATGTATATGATATATAATAATTAGCAGTCTCAAAAAGTATATTGTAGAATATGGAATATATTAAGACAACTGGGCTATCATTTTCTAAGTTTATTAAAGGTTTTCAAAATTGGGATTCTTGATCTATGGGGTGCATTTATGTTTTATGGAAAGTCCAAATTTTTTTTGCTGTTAGTAATGGGTATGTAACTTTTATTTTTAAAAGAATTAGAGTCACTAAAATGAGTAAAGGTAATAAGAAAATCCAAAACAGGAACCAGGAAAACATGATTTAGGAGATAGCAAAGACAAGAATGTTCAAGAAACTATGCAAAAATAATTATAAACATAGTCCTAAATTAGACAAGCACACATTACTCTGAAAATATTTTGTACCTATTTTTGTAAAATTAATTATATTTAGTACCATTTAATTAGTACCAATTTCATTTGTGTTTTTTTTTTAATTTGTGTTTTAAAACTTAAATTTAGATACAACTTTCCAAGAGTATAGCTACATGTGCGTGTTCCTAAAGTCAAAAGATAAAGGGGCTTCCTGTGACCACTAAGCTACAGCCAGTCTGCTTAAAGACAGCTTGGAGCCTCATATAAAAGTGTTAGGTTTCTGTATGTTTTCACTCTTTTTTCTAAATACTTTAAAATGAGTAGCATAATTCCAGTTATTATCACATTAACTCATCAAGTGCCAGTGGTGTATCTTTCCTTTTTTAATGTGTCAATGATGTTGATATCACTTTCAGAGGAGATTGAGGAAAGCTCAGTGATCACAGCATAATTTTATGTAGGATGACTATGAGAGCCATGATTTATTTAATACCATTTATCTTAAATTAGAAATTGCAAATATGTTCATTGTATCCTTTTTAGGAATTTTCATAATCTTATACTGAACCATCACTTTAGTTTATAGATTTGTCACAATTGGTTAAAACTCTCTATTAACAGTGACCTTTCCCTCCAACTCCTAAATAAACAAAAGTATATTAAAAAGCATTTCAAAGTAAGACTTATTTTTCTTATAGATTAAATCAATCGATAAGGATTCTGTTGCTGAATATGTTCTTTATGATTCCCAATACCTAAACAAAACTAAAATTTCAAGTGATGAACATAAACCTTTTTTAACCAATCAGAGTCTATGACAAAACTCACTGAAATAATGAAACTAACTGCCGGAAGGAACTTAAAATTGGAAGTGCTTCTCTAAATGTAAAGTGGCAGCAGCTTTTGCATGTTTAAAACAGTCTTATTTCTATGGAGTATCAAAACTCACAAAAGAAAATCTAGTCCTAGAGTAATAGAATCAGAAGAGCAGGATACTTTCAGCACACACAAACAAATGCATATATATACACATACATTCACACACACACAGTGCAAGAATAAAAAAAAATGTTTCTTAGGCATAACGTGAGGAAGAAAGAAAAAGCTAAAACAATGTATCTTTAGTGAATTTATACAGTACTCACAAATAAACATTATATCTGAACTTTATTAGAATGAAACAGTTGGAAATCAAATCAGAAAGATATCACCAGATCAGCTACTGTGTTTAATTCTGGTGAATATAATAACATTGATTTTTTGTTGTTTATTTCTTACAAAGTTTATATATTTCCTAAGAGAAATTCACAGTGGTCAAAAGCCAGACCCTCAAAAAACAAGCAGCTTGATCTGGAACCCAAGACTGCTTTGAAAGTAATTCAGACTTGGATCCTTACATAATTTTTATCTGATTAAACCTAATATTATTATTTTATTATCAAAATAAAGGTATAATCAATTATCACATGTATTTATTATGATCTCTGGCTTTAAGTCAAGTCTCAAAATCAAAATTAATAATGAAAGCTTATACATAAGGAAACAGGTCTGCATGGTTCAAATAATTTTCCCCAAATAATAAAACTATGGCCCAGGAAAAGTAGGCTGTAAACTAAGAAATGTCTTTGTTCCAAATTTTGCAATCTTTCCTATTAACTCATAATAACAGGTTAAATTATTATTTGGTTTTCTAAAGTGTATATATAAATTAGATAACCATTAGATATAAATAACTACTAAATAATGGCACTATTTCAAAGCTTTTTTTAATTGTCAATGTCAGAAAGGAAATTACACACTGTTTTCAGTTAATATGGTTTTTACTCTAGGTGATTATGGGCCATTTCTGTCTGGTTCAAAATTTTATCTCCAGTGTTAAACACAATGCTTCAGTTCAATTCAGTCGTTCAGTTGTGTCTGACTCTTTGCAACCCCATGAATCACAGCACGCCAGGCCTCCCTGTCCATCACAAACTCATGGAGTTCAGTCAAACTCACGTCCATCGAGTCAGTGATGCCATCCAGCCATCTCATCCTCTGTCATCCCCTTCTCCTCTTGCCCCCAATCCCTCCCAGCATCAGAGTCTTTTCCAATGAGTCAACTCTTCGCATGAGGTGGTCAAAGTACTGGAGACTCAGCTTTAGCATCATTCCTTCAAAAGAACACCCATTAGTACCTAATAATTGCTGAGTCTTTTTGAAAAAATGAATGAATGGTCAAACGAAGGAATTCTGGTGGATTTTAACAGTAAAGTTAATTTTCTTTTATTAGAAATTAATTCTAGTTCCTATCTTATTGTGATATTTTAAAGAATTAGTAAACAAAACAGAAAACAAATTGTTCAAATGAGGAAACAAACTCTTTTTATGTCTAGGGAGCAGGATTTCTGTTTGCCATATAATTATTAAAATAAAACTTTATATATATATATAGAGNTGGCAAAGTAATGTCTCTGCTTTTGAATATGCTATCTAGGTTGGTCATAACTTTTCTTCCAAGGAGTAAGCATCTTTTACTTTCATGGCTGCAGTCACCATCTGCAGTGACTTTGGAGCCCAGAAAAATAAAGTCTGACATTGTTTCCACTGTTTCCCCATCTATTTCCCATGAAGTGATAGGGCCCACCAAAACAGCCTCATTTTAACTTGGCTACCTCTTTAAAGACTTTATCTCTAAATACAATCATGTTCTGAAGTACTGGAGGTCAGGACTTGAAAATATAAATTCAGGGGAAGAGAATTAAGCTTATAACACTAATACAAGTTTTGCAATTGAATAATTAAGTATAATTTGTTTAGGTAATCAAGACTGGTTCATTTAGGAGAGATGACAGTGGAATCCAAGGTGAAAAAATGTCAGAAGTAGGCAAGAGGCATAAGGCAGTAAAGACTAAAACCCAAAGTTTTTGAAAAAATAAAAATAAAGCTTCTTTGTTCTAAACAATGTGTTATTTTCTTTGCAATTCTATCAGTAAAAGTTTGCTTTTCTGCATTGCCTGTATCATGAAACAGCATTTTCAACCATCATTATTCTCTTGTAGAGAAAATCATAAGAAAAGTAAGTTGTGTGATGATGGTATTCAAAAGTAGTATATGTATTTTTTTTTATTCCAATCCTATTTTAAGCTTAGATTTATTTTTAGAGCCCATAATTGTACATTTTAGATATAATGTAGTATATGATGATCTTAAGATTCCTGAATACTGGATTGTTACTAGATAAGACAACACTTCTGAAATTCTCAACAGAGAAAAACATCAAATATGAACAAAAACAAAAATAAAAGCATTCAGTTATTAACTAGTCTTACTCTCCTACATCTCAGTTTAGCAGGTTTAGGAAGCAACTAGTGGCTTATAGCTTCCCTGGTGGCTCAGAGTTTAAAGCGCCTGCCTGCAATGTTGGAGACCTGGGTTCGATCCCTGGGTCAGGAAGATCCCCTGGAGAAGGAAATGGCAACCCACTCCAGGATTCTTGCCTGGAGAATCCCATGGACTGAGGAGCCTGGTGGGCTACAGTTCACGGGGTCACAAAGAGTCAGTGGCTTATAGGGCTTCCCAGGTGGCTAGTGGTAAAGAACTGCCTGCTAATGCAGGAAACCTGAGAGACACTGATTTGATCCCTGGGTCAGGAATATCCCCTGGAGGAGGGCATGGCAACCCACTCCAGTACTCTTACCTGGAGAATCCCATGGACAGAGAAGCTGCAGTCCATTGGGTCGCACAGAGTCAGACGCGACTGAAGGGACTTAGCACACATGCACACACACACACACACACACACACACACACACACAGTGGCTTAAAATTGATACCTAAATCCTTTCTGCATGGCCCTAAGTATAAAGCCAATTGAAGAATAAGAATGACAACAGAGTGGGTAAAAAATTGGTGACAATGTTCAGGAAATGCTTTGTCCACATATTTGATGTAGGATATTGCTGTTAAGTTTGTCCCTTAGAAATTTACACCTTTGTAAAAAAAAGAACTGACTTACTATTATTTTTAGTTAATCTTCAGGATGGTGAGTGTAACTTAGAAACTAATGGAACTAATTTGTATGTGTGTATATATATGCACAGGAAATCCTATTAGAGTTATTTCTTAATCACTATATGCTTCTGCCTTGTCATAGCTATTAGGGGCAGTTAGTTCATGGTCATACATGTTTTTATTTCTTTACAAAATAGTTTTTTCATGTTTAATCAAAATTTTCAATTATTTGCATTTGTCTAATAATCTCCTGATATGTGATACATTACCAGGAGAACAATGCAGAAGTTAATATGGATGAAAAGCTGTGAAGTAGTCTGTGCTTTTTCAGATATCCTTCTTTTGACACTGAAACCTGAAATTATGGCAAAGATAATAACTGCAGTAACAAAAACCTTCTGTGTAATATCACATATTAAATATTATGACCTCAATATTTTTCATTAGTCAAAGAAATAAGCTTGTAAAAATAAAAAGTAACATATATAAATTAAAAAAATAAACATATATTAATGTTACCATATATCTCACCCTCTCCTCCCTTCTCCTCATGACATGAAAACTTACATTCAGTTCAGTTGCTAAGTCGAGTCCGACTCTTTGCGACCCCATGAACTGCAGTATGCTAGGCCTCCCTGTCCATCACCAACTCCTGGAGCCCAACCAAACTCATGTCCATTGAGTCAGTGGTGCCAATCAACCATCCCATGCTCTATCATCCCCTTCTCCTCTTGCCCTCAATCTTTCCCAGCATGAGGGTCTTTTCAAATGAGTCAGCTCTTCACATCAGATGGCCAAGTACTGGAGTTTCAGCTTCATCAGCCCTTCCAATGAACACCCAGGACTGGTCTCCTTTAGGATGGACTGGTTGGATCTCCTTATAGTCCAAGGGACTCTCAAGAATCTTCTCCAACACCACAGTTCAAAAGCATCAATTTTTCAGTGCTCAGCTTTCTTTATAGTCCAACTCTCACATCCATACATGACTACTAGAAAAACCATAGCCTTGACTAGATGGACTTTTGTTGGTAAAGTGATGTCTCTTTTTAATACACTGTCTAGGTTGGTCATAACTTTTGTATCAAGTAGTAAGTGTCTTTTAATTTCATGGCTGCAATTACCACCTGCAGTGATTTTGGAACCCCCCAAAAAATAAAGTCTGCTACTGTTTCCACTGTTTCCCCATCTATTTCCCATGAAGTGATGGGACCGGATGCCATGATCTTCGTTTTCTGAATGTTGAGCTTTAAGCCAACTTTTTCACTCTCCTCTTTCACTTTCATCAAGAAGCTCTTTAGTTCCTCTTCACTTTCTGCCATAAGGGTAGTGTCATATGTATATATGAGGTTATTAATATTTCTTCCAGCAATCTTGATTCCAGCTTATGCTTCAATCTGCCCAGCATTACCTTATATAAAATAGATAGCCAAGGGGAATTTGCTGTATGGCTCAGGAAACTCAAACAGGAGCTCTGTGTCAACCTAGAGGGGTGGGATGGGGAGGGTAGTGGGAGGGAGCTTCAAAAGGGAAGGGATATATGTATACCTATAGCTGATTCGTGTTGAGGTTTGACAGAAAACAGCAAAACAATTATCCTTCAATAAAAAATTAATTAATTAAAAAGAAACATACCTATATAGTCAGCAAAGTGCATTGCCAAAAACAGAACCATATTGTTGATAGTTTGGCATTTAACTATATAAATTCTTACAAAAAATGTTGCAAATATAAGGATCATACAGAAACATACTCTGTTAAAGCATTTTTCTTTATTATCAGAGCCATTTTTGTGACAGATTATATTCCATGTATTTACAATTAAATTTTATTCAATAAGAGAAAAATAATAGTTAATGTATTACATACAGACTATTATTGCTATAGTTTCTAAAGACCTAAATGGGGTCATAATCTATGGATCCTAAAGTGAAATTACATCTTTATGTGCTATATCGCCATCTAGCTCACTGCCTAGGTATTAACTCATTTATATATTTTGTGGGGCTGTTTTATATCTGTATTAGACTGTTTTATATCTGTATGTGTGGCATATGCACGATGTTGTATATGTACAAAATATATCATGAATATGCACCATGTATTTAAAATATCAAATCAATACATATGCATATATTCAAGTATACTACACTTACTGCTGATGGTATTAAATTTCTTTTTAAATAATTACCACTTAATATCAGCAAAATTTGTCAGAAATAGCAATGGTCACAAAAAGAGAAAGCTCTAATATATGAGCCCATTCCAACATTAATAATTCATTGGATTATAAATTAAAAGATGGTTACTCCTAGGAAGGAAAGCTATGACCAACCTAGATAGCATGTTAAAAAGCAGAGACATTACTCTGCCAACAAAGGTCCATCTAGTCAAGGCTATGGTCTTTCCAGTAGTCATGTATGGATGTGAGAGTTGGACTGTGAAGAAGGCTGAGCACCGAAGAATTGATGCTTCTGAACTGTGGTGTTGGAGAAGACTCTTGAGAGTCCCTTGGACTGCAGGGAGATCCAACCAGTCCATTCTAAAGGAGATCAGTCCTGGGTGTTCTTTGGAAGGAATGATGCTAAAGCTGATACTCCAATACTTTGGCCACCTCATGTGAAGAGTTGACTCATTGGAAAAGTCTTTGATGCTGGGAGGGATTGGGGGCAGGAGGAGAAGGGGACGACAGAGGTTGAGATGGCTGGATGTCATCACTGACTCAGTGGGCTTGAGTTTGAGTGAACTCCGGGAGGGTGATGGACAGGGCGGCCTGGTGTGCTGCGATTCATGGGGTCGCAAAGAGTCAGACACGACTGAGCAACTGAACTGAACTGATTCCATTTTACAAATGGTATGACCATCAAACTAGACTGGGTCTATGTTACAAAATCGTGGGGGGAAAATGTAATTGTGATGGACTAAAATTATTTCCTAAATAATAGATTATAAGCAAAGTATGTCAGTTACATGTGGTTTTACTGACTTCCTGAATAGTAGTTAAAATAGTATTACAGTTAGCTGGCTATTTCCCAATAGAACTATTTTTTTTTTTAAAGAAATTTGAGTTATGGGCATATGGAATACACACACACACACACACACACGATTAATAAGTAGGGATTGGCATACTTTACACAAAGAGCAATGGTCGTCTACATGAAGATTTGAGTTATACACTAAATTTTTCTGCTACTGTTGCAATAAACAAATCATCAAAATCATCAGTGATCTATCTAGCAAACATTTATTTTTCTCACTTGTGATCTGTTTAACAACTGGATGACCTTGCATTATATTTCATAGAGCTCAACTTGACTCTGGATTTTGAGGAGAGTTCATATATATTGCACGAGTATTCATATTCACCAAGGGCAAGCACAACCCAGGGCATATGACTTTCATGGTTGACCCAGGAGTAAAAGAGTGAAGTCCTCTGTCCATAGGATTCTCCAGGCAAGAACCACACAAGAACCAAAACTACTCAGAGCTCATTGAACAAACTAAGTCAAAGCTATATCCATGATCTGTGCAGAAGAAATGTGTACTATACCCCAAGGGATATGGAGAAATGGGTGAATGAAAAAAACATTATCAACTAATACAAATACATGAACACAAAAAGATACTCTAAGGATTTATTCTATATATATATGTATATGTATATATATTTCTAGTAAATTGTGTCATTTGTGTTAATAAACAATTTAGAACAATTTTAGATTAATAGAATTATTGTGAGGACATACAATAATTCTACATATACACTAATTTAGAGTTTTATCTAGGACAGTTTCTCAGACATTCCTTGTTTTTGATGATCTTAACAGCTTTGGTTCCTGTTCACCATTTTATAGAATTTGTCTGATTTTTGTACTATTATTAGAATAGTGTTATGTGTTTTTCTGTGAAGACCTCAGTGGTAAAATGCCATTCTTAGCACATTGCATAATGGATATGCACTGTTGATATGACATCATGTAGGATGCTAACCTTGATCATGCAACTTGAGGTAGTGTTTGTCAGGTTTCTCCACTGTCAGATAATTATCTCCCCTTTCTATACCATACTCCTGAAGAAAGTCACTCTGCGTAGTTATACATAAGATATGGGCATTAATCTTTACTTACTGAAGAGTTGAATATCTATGTGTGTGTGCATGCTAAGTCGCTTCAGTCATCTCTGACTCCATGCCATCCTATGGACTGTAGTCTGACAGGCTCCTCTGTCCATAGGATTTCCCAGGCAAGAATACATGAGTGGGTTGCCATGCCCTCCTCCAGGGGATCTTCCTGACCCAGGGATAGAACCTGCATATCTTGAGTCTCCTGTATTGGCAGGCGGGTTCTTTACCACTCCCACCACCTGGGAAGTCCTAGCATATCTATATAAATGGTTTTAAATTCTTCTGCACAGGAAATCAGCCTACTATTCCTCATGTATTTGATCACTTCTTTATATCAATAAATGAACGTGTATTTTATACTTATAATCTAACACTGTCCTATCTTTTTTCTCAAATTATACCAGCTCTTTCAGCTAGCTCCTGAATCAATCTTTTATTTCTTCATCTCTGTATATGTGCAGGTGGAGGGGCATGTGAGACATCCTTAGTTTCTGGTACTACAAAATACTTAAGGCTCAGGATACACATTTTCTGTCCCAGTCTGAGAATCAACCATTTCTCCAAAGAGCCCTGCTTCCATTTTGGAGAATGGTATTACAAACCAAGACTGGCTACCATGTATGACTGTCGCTACTGGGGTTTGTTGAAATGTCTTTAATTATAAAAACACGAGTATCCATAGGAAATTAGATAAATCCAAAATTTAATATTAAAGCAATATCTTCTCTTTCAACAGACTATACTCTTCTCAGAGTGAAAGAAAACTAACTGGGGTGCTCCACACTTAGGAAAAGCACACATTGAAAATTTGGGACATATTTCTAGAAAACATGTATATTTGTATATGTGTGCACTTGGACTATAGATATATTTCATATATGTATAAATGTATATAAGTGTATACACATCAAAATGAATTGATATACATACATATATATTAATACATGGGAGAATGCTAACATAAAAGTTAAAAATCTTTCTAAATTCAACCCTGATCAGTCCTTCACATAACAAAAATGTTTATCATTTTAATATGTAAATAACTGTTATAGGAGAGGGGATAATCATAAACATAAATTTAAATATTTATTCTGATTTCTTTATTTGGAATTTGTTAATAATTTCCAACAGACAGTAATATAAACAGTGCTGATGATTATATATGACCTTGTATTTCAGCAAACCACTTTCTGGTTTCTTTTTGTCTTCCTTAGCTAACCCCTAATTCTCAGCCAGTCTGAGAATAAAAGCATACTACTGCTGCTTACTCTCTTCAGTCGTGTCCGACTCTGTGCGACCCCACAGACGGCAGCCCACCAGGCTCCCCCGTCCCTGGGATTCTCCAGGCAAGAACACTGGAGTGGGTTGCTATTTCCTACTCCAGTGCATGAAAGTGAAAAGTGAAAGTGAAGTCGCTCAGTTGTGTCCGATTCTTCGCGACCCCATGCACTGCAGCCTACCAGTCTCCTCCACCCATGGTATTTTCCAGGTAAGAATACTGGAGTGGGGTGTCATCGCCTTCTCCAAAGCACACTAGTTACTGCGAATTTACTTCTGAATAATGCTTTCCAATTTGAAAATTTATTCTGATGAATGTCCTTTATTCCTTTAGCTCTCTGTGTCTATTAAACATGATTTTTGTAACTCCCTATGATTTTCCCTTTCTGTCAGTATAAGCAGTAGCCTGTTGAATTTAGTACTAGCAGAAACTGTAAAACTCGTAGTACTATTGAACCATTGCTAGAGTATGTCACACTCTAATTTACCAAGTAAATTCAATATGCCAACATGTAGGATTTACATTAGGCTTATCTAAAATGGCACCCAATGTGATTGTCGGTGCTATCAAATGGATTTGATATGGGTGTCGTATTCTAGTCTGTCTTGAAGAAATATATGGATATCATCTGTATATAGTCAGAACCTTATTAGAAAAGAGAGTGATTCACTGAGGCTGGAGTACAAAATTATTTTCTATTCCTGATCCCACCATTAACTTGCCACTCTACCTTGAGAAAATCAACTACATTTCTATGAACTTCAGTTTTCTTATTTCCAAAAACTAGGATAATGCTTATTTGGCATGAAGTTTGATGGTGTTCAGGATGACTGCATAGGGAATAACTTGAAAAAGGAGCAAGCCTCATGGTATTCATTATGTGGATTGCCTCCACACCATATTGGAGCAAACAATCCAAGAGCTTCTAATGCCTGGCTTTTCTAGTATTTTAAAATATGTCTTTTATTAATATCTGAAACTACTTATGAGCAGAACTAGTAACATCTCAATTAACATTCATTACTTTACCACCAGGGACAAATAATTAAGAGAATAAGAAAATGGTTTAATAAGTAAAGGGAAATTGTTTTATTTTTATTTCTAATAATTTATCTTATAAAACTCAGAGAAAACATGACAAATTTATAGGCAATAAAATTATTTAAAACCAATAGCCTGTGGTTTAATTTCTAACATAGAGCTAGTAACTTTGTAGCCAAATCAATGCCAAGAGTTTTACTCAGGCCTTCTCAACTTATATAAATTGCTGTACTTAATAATGCCTTTCATACTGTGAGTTTGCACTAAATGAATAATGTAATAATTATAAATACAATGTGGAGACAGAAGTTTTTAAAAAAAAAATTACAAAGGGTAGAAAAGTTCTGAGGATGAGTTTCTGATATTTTCTGATTTGAAGACAAAAGTACACAAAACAGTTATATATTGTGTTAGAGGAAATACTATTAAGAATTCATTAGCTCAAGCTTTATTAAATGTGATAATATGAGATTATTTCAAGATGATTCTTCTGGGTGCAATATAGATATACTATAACTAGTCAAATTTCCAACATCTCCTGGATCATTGAAAAAGCAAGAGAGTTCCAGAAAAACATCTATTTCTGCTTTATTGACTGTGCCAAAGCCTTTGACTGTGTTGATCACAGTAAACTGTGGAAAATTCTTAAAGAGATGGGAATAACAGACCCCCTGACCTGCCTAATGAGAAATCTGTATCCAGGTCAGGAATCAATAGTTAGAAATGGACATGGAACAACAGATTGGTTCCAAATAGGAAAAGGAGTACGTCAAGGCTGTATATTGTCATCCTGCTTATTTAATTTCTATGCAGAGTACCTCATGAGAAACACTGGGCTGGAGGAAGCACAAGCTGGAATCAAGATTGCCAGGGAAAAAATCAATAACCTCAGATATGCAGATGGCACCAACCTTATGGCAGAAAGTAAAGAAGAACTAAAGATCCTCTTGATGAAAGTGAAAGAGGAGAGTAAAAAAGTTGGCTTAAAGCTCAACATTCAGAAAACAAAGATCATGGCATCTGGTCCCATCACTTCATGGCAAATAGATGGGGAAACAGTGGAAACAGTGGCAGACTTTATATTTTTGGGCTCCGAAATCACTGCAAATGGTGACTGTAGCCATGAAATTAAAAGATGCCTTCTCCTTGGAAGGAAAGTTATGACCAACCTAGACAGGATATTAAAAAGAAGAGACATTACTTTGCCAACCAAGGTCCATCTAGTAAGGCTATGGTTTTTCCATTAGTCATATATGGTTGTGAGAGTTGGACTATAAAGAAAGAGCACCAAAGAATTGATGCTTTAGAACTGTGGTGTTTGAAAAGACTCTTGAGAGTTCCTTGGACTAGGAGATCCAACCAGTCCATCCTAAAGGAAATTAGTCCTGAGTGTTCATTGGAAGGACTGATGTTGAATCTGAAATTCTAATACTTGGCCACTTGATGCTAAGAACTGACTCATTTGAAAAGTCCCTGATGCTGGGGAAGATTGAAGGTGGGAGGAGAAGGGGACAACAGAGGATGGAATGGTTTGATGGCATCACCGACTCAATGGACATGAGTTTGAGTAATCTCTGAGAGTTGGTGTTGGACAGGGAAGCCTGGTGTGAGGCAGTCCATGGGGTCGCAAAGAGTCAAACATGACTGAGTGACTGAACTGAAACGAACTGATAATATATAGATACTAGACTATATAATATAGTCTACAGTATAAGAGCATATAGCTTAGATTGATGATGATCAATCAGATGTTTGTTCTGAGTATTTATATATGGTTATGACCAACCTAGACAGTATATTAAAAAGCACAGACATCACTTTGTCAAAGTCTGCATAGTCAAAGCTATGCTTTTTCCAGTAATGCACAGATGTGACAGTTGAACTGTAAATAAGGCTGAGCACTGAAGAATTGATGCTTTCAAACTGTGGTCCTGGAAAAGACTCTTGAGAGTCCCTCAGACACCAAGGAGATCAAACCAGTCAATCCTAAAGGAAATCAACCCTGAATATTCACTGGAAGGACTAATGCTGAAGCTCCAATACTTTGGCCATGTGATGTGAAGAGCCAGCTCATTGGAAAAGACTCTGGGGACAACTGAGGGCAGGAGGAGAAGGAGACAACAGAGGATGAGATGGTTGAATGGCATCACTGAGTCAGTGGACATGAACTGGAGCAAACTCTGCAAGACAGTGAAGGACAGAGAAGCCTGGTGTGCTGCAGTCCATGGGATCACAGTCAGATGCAACTTAGTTACTGAACAGCAACAATAACAATGACAAAGAAAATACAGGGTCATATATAAAGGCAGCATATCTGGGGCCTGACTAGCCTCCATTGGTGAGTTAATTTGGATATAAAAAGAGAGGGGAATTCAAAACTACTATGGGTATCACCTCACACAGGTCAGAATCAGTTCAGTTCAGTTCAGTTGCTCAGTCATGGCCAACTCTTTGCAACCCCATGGACTGCAGTATGCTAGGCCTCCTTGTCCATCACCAACTCCCAGAGTTTACTCAAACTCAAGTCCATTGAGTCAGTGATGTCATCCAACCATCTCATTCTCTTGTCATCCCCTTCTCCTCCCACCTTCTCTTTCCCAGCATCAGGGCCTTTTCAAGTGAATCAGTTCTTCACATCAGGTGGCCAAAGTATTGGAGTTTCAGGTTCAATATCAGTCCTTTCAATGAATGTTCAGGACTGATTTCCTTCAGGATGGACTGGTTGGATCTCCTTGCTGTCCAAGAGACTCTCAAGAGTTTTCTCCTTCACCACACTTCAAAAGCATCAATTCTTCAGCGCACAGCTTTCTTGATAGTCCAACTCTCACATTCATACATGACTACTAGGAAAACCATAGCTTTGACTAGATGGACCTTTATAGGCAAAGTGATGTCTCTGCTTTTTAATATGTTGTCTAAGTTGGCCCGTCCATCATAAAAATGTCTACAGTCAATAAATTTTGACAAGGGTGTGGAGAAAAGGGAACCCTCCTACACTGTTCATTAGAATGTAAACTGGTACAACCACTATGGAGAAGAGTGTGGAGGTTCCCTTAAACTCTAAAAGTAGAACTATCTTACAATCAGCAATCTTGCTTCTGGGCACCTATCTGGAGAAAACTGTACTTTGAAAAAAAATGTACACCCACTCCATTGTTCACTGCCACACTACTTACAATAGCCAAGACATGAAAACGACCTAAATGTCCACGGACAGGAAAATGAGAAAGAATATGTGGTGCACATATTCAGTGGATTATTACTTAGCCATAAAAATAAATGAAATAATTCCACTTGTAGCAACGCAGATGAACAACGAAATTATCATACTAACTGAAAGCAGACAGAGAAAGACAAACGTATCACTATAAATGATACAAATGAACTTATTTACAATACATAAACAGATTCACAGAATTCTACTCTATATAAAATATATAATCAACAAGTACCTACTGTATAACACAGGGAACTCTACTCAATATTCTGTAATAACTTCTATGGGAAAATAATCTAGAAAAGAATAGATACATGTATATAGTAACTGAATTATTTTGCTGTACACCTTTAACTTGGAGAAGGCAATGGCACCCCCACTCCAGTACTCTTGCCTGGAAAATCCCATGGATGGAGGAGCCTGGTAGGCTGCAGTCCATGGGGTTGCCAAGAGTCGGACATGACTGAGCGACTTCATTTTCATTTTTCACTTTCATGCATTGGAGAAGTAAATGGCAACCCACTCCGGTGTTCCTGCCTGGAGAATCCCAGGGATGGGGGAGCCTGGTGGGCTGCTGTCTATGGGGTCACACAGAATCAGACACGACTGAAGTGATTTAGCAGCAGCAGCAGCAGCAGCACACCTTTAACTAACACAACATTGTACATCAACTATACCCCGACATTAAAAAATTAAATTAAAAAGGAGAGGTGGTGAGGAATAGTTGGGGCTAGTGTTTAACAACATTCAGTGGGAAATACTCAATTCTTCAACATCTATTACACTGGTAGTTATATTTGAGCTAAGTGGAGAAAAAGATGAACTTATTTTAGAGACATAGATGTTTATTCCTCAATAACATGAATAGTTATTGAATAGTAAAAGCATAACCCCAGACTGGGGGCAGCCTTGCATTCAGTAACAGCAGAGTGAGCCATCACTAGGAAAGTCTGAGGCCAATGAAAGTAGCATCAGTGAATTTTATCTATTAAGTTTCAGGTTATTTGTAGGGAGGGGGGAGAAAAAGTGTTAGAATATTATGTTTCATATTTTAATAAGTACCTAGAGGTGGTAGATTAAGGAAAACATGATCTTTCCACAGAAAAATGTCTAACCCCACATACATAGCATTTAAATATGATTGATGCCTTTTATATGTATTATGCTCCCCTGTGTGTTACATTTGGTGTTATACTATAAATTTTTAGTGAGAATTTTCCTAAGTGCATGGACAAATTAGAAAAAATACTGATTTTCCACTTGTCACCTCATGCAGGTGTTATTTATTAAACCCTATATCTATGTAAATTGAAGTGGCTCAGTTGTGTCCAACTCTTTGTGACCCCACGGACTGTAGCCTACCAGGCTCCTCTGTCCATGGGATTTTCCAGGCAATGGTACTGGAGTGGATTGCCATTTCCTTCTCCAGGCGATCTTCCCAACTCAGGGATCAAACCCGGGTCTCCCACATTGTAGACAGACGCTTTACCATCTGAGCCACCAGGGAAGTCTTATATCTATGTAAAGGAATAGTTATTTATAAAGCAATCTAAGGGGGATACAAGGGAAAATAAGATATGTCTCCTCTTTGGTGATTTTGAAGCCTATAATTTTAATACTCAAGTTTATTTTGGGGATACTTATAAATCACAAATCTACAGTCATAACATATCAAAAAGTGAAACCTTGACATACAAAAATAAGAGAGAAACCTAAATATGATGTTGCTAACCTAAAAATCCTTAAAATGTAAAATCAGAACTTAGCAAAGAAAGATTTGATACAATAATTGTTTGCCAATAATTCTTTACTACCTTGCCTTTAACTTTACATTCTTTTTACAATATTAAATATATTTTCTTTCCTATGTATTGATTGGCTTCTGCGAGAGACTAAGGATATTTTTTATGGTATAATATAAAAACAAGTCAACTTCATGGGAAAAGAAATTGAAACTTAATATCCTACACAGCACATGATGTACCCAAGACTGCCTACATTTTTTTATTCCACAGACTTGGCAATCAAGGCTGAGAATTAGCACCCATCAGATTGTTAGTCTGGTCCCTTCATCCCAATGCAGGTCTGTGTTGATAATCATCGTTATTCTCAAGAAAGTCTAGTGTTCCCTCCTAGTGTCAATATACTTAGGCTTTACATTTATTTAGTGTTTTGTTGCCAAGCTGTCTACAATATGAAACCTATAGTTATCACCCATATGAAAGTACTCGTCACAAGTTTAGTATTCAGAGTTCAATGGATATGTGCTTTCTTAATGACACCAGGCAAACTGGGGGGGTGGGGGTGGATGGGGAGACTGAAATTCTTTCTGGAGATGGTATCTAATATACACACCAAAACCCTTATGTGTTCTGTTTTCATGATTCTGTGGGTAATGAGGTACTACACATTGCAGCCCTCCTCTGTATTCAGAGGAGGGTTCTAGAGCTCCATCACCTAGTAGGCATCTAGTTACTTCCTTTACCATAGTAACTGCACCTCATTTATCTTTATTTGCCAACATCTAGCATGGAGCAGGACAGGAAGTTATTCCTCACAAATATTTAAAGAATGGAAATGAATCCATAAACTTGAAAACAATGACCCAGATGCTCACAAAAAGAATTGTTCCAAGTGGCCTGAGTTAACAGAAATACAGAAAAATCATAAAATCTTAAAACAACAGTAACAGCACAAAAAGTGTGGATACATGATTTATGAAACTCTTAGCCATCAATGACATTTTTAAAAATTTTCTTATTTATAAGAGTCAGTAGTCCAGAAAAACAAATAGAATTTATATATTTAATATTTACAGAGGCTTCCCTGGTGGCTCAGATGGTAAAGAATCTGCCTGCAATGCAGGAGACCCAGGTTCAATCCCTGAGTCAGGAAGATCCCTTGGAGAAGGGAATGGCAACCCACTCCAGTATTCTTGCCTGGAAAATTCCATGGATAGAGTAACCTCATGGGTTATAGTCCATGGAGTTGCAAAGAGTCTGATATGACTGAGTGACTAACACATATTTAATATTTACCATTGTGTTTATTTCTGTGACACCTACAAGATACCCCTACAATTCACGATACAAAGTAACTCCTTAAATAAGGCACAGATATGAATCATGATTATTTATCTATGTGTTCCACTTAATGAATGAGAAAAGCCAATCATCTATCACCTGCATTTCTCACGATACAAAGTAACTCCTTAAATAAGGCACAGATATGAATCATGATTATTTATCTATGTGTTCCACTTAATGAATGAGAAAAGCCAATCATCTATCACCTGCATTTCAACTGAGCTTTGTAATCTGTGTAAGCAGGATGAATGGTGACTTCAGGAAATCAACTGATTTCATCCTGTCACACACTGTATTTTATTGTTATTCTAATTTATCCACCACCTGAAGTTAGGGCATTGAAACACTGTATACATTACTCTAGCTTCTGTAAATACAAATATACCAATAGTTTTGGTCATTGATGATAAGATGAGAAGCAATGGTTTTAGAGAATCAAAGTCATTTTTTTAAATCTATTTCATTTCATGGTGAAAATGCACTGGCTATATTTGGGAAATTGGGCTTTTTCAGAAATCTTAAAACTTGTCTATGAATGTGAATATATAAACAAATTAACTTTGAAGTTTCTTCTTTAAAAGGTTTCTGAAATTTTTTTTCAAAAATAACTGAAATATGAGTGTCTTCAATTTTAAAAAGCATATCTAAAAGCAACAAAACACAGATATAAAGAACAGATTTTGGATTCTATGGGAGAAAGTGAGTGTGGGATGATTTGAGAGAATAGCAAGGAAACATGTATATTACCATATGTAAGATAGATGACCAGTGCAAGTTTGATGTATGAAGCAGCACTCAAAGCTGATGCTTTGGGACAACCCAGAGGGATGTGTTAGGGAGGGAGGTGAGTGAGGAGTACAGGATGGGGGGACACATATGTACCCGTGGCTAAATCATGTCAATGTATGCAAAAACCATCACAATATTATAAAGTAATTATCCTCCAATTAAAATAAGTTAAATAAATAACAATGGTAACAGATTATAACTCATTAAATAAGAGT
Organism: Redunca redunca; assembly: GCA_006410935.1. Lineage (NCBI taxonomy): Eukaryota > Metazoa > Chordata > Mammalia > Artiodactyla > Bovidae > Redunca > Redunca redunca. The sequence goes on from SJYQ01104740.1 coordinate 115,881, forward strand.
CTATTTGACTATACTGATATAAATAAATGAATGGAAAGAAAAAAAGCAACAAAACAAAAAGAAAAATAATCTAAAGATAACTTTAAATATATATAAATTTTACTGAACATATTCTTGGAATAGTGTTTTAAATTCTGTAGATGACAGGTTGCTTATTTTATTTCAAAGCCAGCCAGTGAGACTAGTTTGGTTGGCTTTCAGAGGTTTTCAAATCCAGCTCATGAATTTGAAGAACTCTGTGTGTCTGTCCATGTATATGTGACAGAAAGGGAAAGGAGGCATTTTATCACAAAGAAAAAGAAAATAATTAGGAAGCACAGAGTCACACAATTTAAAATGGTAGAATCAATTAATTGAGAGATCACAATTCAACTGCAATTGTAATATGCTCACAAGTTTTCTTGAATGTGGCTTTTCTCTCTGCTAAGAAAACACCCTTTCTTCAGATGTTGCACTGCCTTTGGATAAGAGATTTAAGTTTCTTTATCTCTTAAATGATCTGTTCTGAAATCCTTTATTGTTACTTTGGCTAAGTGAATAGCTATTATGTCACAGTGGCCTATAATCCCATCTGACTGAGTATTCTAAAACTTTTTGATATTTGTTGACCCAAATTTCCCAGATTATTCTAATGATGCACTTTTGACTTTTAGCTAACTTTGGGATGCTTTGGAGTGCCTCTGAAACATCCCAAAGAGAGATGTTGCACTAATTAACTAGGTTCATTTTGAATGCAGAATTATATGGGAATTGTTGGCAAGTCAGTAATAAGTCTCAGGTTATACTGAATCTGCCTGTAATGCAGGAGACATGGATTTGATCCCTGGATTGGGAAGATCCCCTGGAGAAGGGAATGGCACCCCACTCCAGTATTCTTGCCTGGAGAATCCTATGGACAGAGGAGCCTGGTGAGTCTATGGGTTGGCAAAGAATTGAACACGACTGAGTGATGAACACTACTATTGTACAAGTTTTCTGGGAGGAAGCTAAGCTAGCCCTTCTTAAAAAGTCCTTAGACTGTTCTTATTAGTGTTAGATACAAAAATGTTTAAATGTTTTTGATTCATTTTCCTGATAAGTTAACTTTTCTTTTATAGAGCAGTACATTCTACAATGTATATAAGCAAGAATATAATTTCCCATGGATCTAAGAATTTGAAAAGTAAACAGATTTGTAATACAGTGGTTTTATACATAATTCTGTAAAAGTTAAAATTAAATGGTGTTTGCTTCAATGGAGGCTTCACTTGATTTCTAAAATATGGGACATATCAAATTTGGGACACGGTTTAAGAATTGTAAGAGTAGATCGAAGATGTGTTTTAATAGATATAGTCTCTGAAAAATAAGAAGATGCAAATTTCATAAGACTGATAAGTGAAGTAGGTCAAGTAATTTGAGGAATAATGAGAGTAAATGTCTACGTCGTTCAAGCTTAAAATCATTTGTAACATTTCCTTGCCTTCAACTCACTTCAAGAATCACAAACTTGCAAGTGCCCTAAAGGCTTCTGATTTTTGTGGATTTCAACAACAACAACAACAACAAAACTGTATATGATAAAACCCCTCAGAGTGTATCACAACTGAACCAGCAAAAGTTTCAAACAGTTCCAGTCAGCAGCCCCTGGAGGATCTGGAAGAGGAGTTAATGTTACAGACAAGATCAGTGCCCTGTGGTTTCACTTGAAGTATAACTTCTGTCTTTCATTTGAGTCAAGCAAGGGACCAAAAGTTCTTTAAAAGAAAAAAAAAAAGAAGTGGCTACAGTTAGGGGTAGAGACAGAGACAATGGAGAAAGAGATGACAAGGCAGAGGAGAGAAAATGAGAAAAAATAAGGGGCATAACGCTGTACTGTCCTGGATGGGAACTACTAGCCATGTGAAGTTATTCAAATTTCAATTAATGAAAAGTAAATAAAATGCAAAACTCACTTTGCAGAATTGCTAGCCTCATTTCAAGTGCTCAGTAGTTACACATGGCTAGTTATTACCATATGGAACAGTACACATGGAGGATGTTCCCATTTTGTCAGAAATTTCTGGTACAAAGGGCTAATATGGAAAGATAGGGAGAAAGAAAAAGAGCAGACATAGAGAGGCTTCAAAGAGAGAGAGTGTTTTGGAGGGTCGATGGTAGACATGAGAAGGAGAATATAAAAAAATGATACAAAGAAATCCTTTTATAACTAGAGGGGTAAAAAATTAAGATAGAATAGAATATAGGATTAATAGATGCAGAAAAAGTATAAAAGCCAATAATCATCTTGAGTAGTTTATAATTAAAAAAAAAAAGACTACCAACTCAGGATACATGATATTCAGACTTTAAGAAACTAACCACCAAAAAGACCAAAAATAAGATTGCAGAATTTATAATCTAAACACCAAGATGATTGAACAGTTTTTGTTTGACTTTTTAAAGCACATAAAATTAGAATGCCAGATTTGCTCATTCTTCCTCTCTTTATTTGTATATGAAATGGAATACCTGTGTTAGTGGGTCAGGAAATGAGTGGGAGCATGTAAAGAAAAAAAAAAAAGGAATACAAATAAAAAATCAGGGCAAAGATAGAGGTTTTAAAATAAAAATGCAAATTTTTACAATTTGAGGTCCATAACATTCAGACCATTCAGATATGACCTAAATCAAATCCTTATGATTATACAGTGCAAGTGAGAAATAGATTTAAGGGTCTAGATCTGATAGATAGAGTGCCTGATGAACTATGGAATGAGGTTCATGACATTGTACAGGGGACAGGGATCAAGACCATCCCCATGGAAAAGAAATGCAAAAAAGCAAAATGGCTGTCTGGGGAGGCCTTACAAATAGCTGTGAAAAGAAGAGAGGCAAAAAGCAAAGGAGAAAAGGAAAGATATAAGCATCTGAATGTGCAGAGTTCCAAAGAATAGCAAGAAGAGATAAGAAAGCCTTCCTCAGCAATCAATGCAAAGAAATAGAGGAAAACAACAGAATGGGAAAGACCAGAGATCTCTTAAAGAAAATTAGAGATACCAAGGGAACATTTCATACAAAGAAGGGCTCGATAAAGGGCAGAAATGGTATGGACCTAACAGAAGCAGAAGATATTAAGAAGAGATGGCAAGAATACATGGAAGAACTGTACAAAAAAGATCTTAACGACCCAGACAATCATGATGATGTGATCCCTAATCTAGAGCCAGACATCTTGGAATGTGAAGTCAAATGGGCCTTAGAAAGCATCACTACAAACAAAGCTAGTGGAGGTGATGGAATTCCAGTTGAGCTGTTTCAAATCCTGAAAGATGATGCTGTGAAAGTGCTGTACTCAATATGCCAGCAAGTTTGAAAACTCAGCAGTGGCCACAGGACTGGAAAAGGTCAGTTTTCATTCCAATTCCAAAGAAAGGCAAAGCCAAAGATGCTCAAACTACCACACAATTGCACTCCTCTCACATGCTAGTAAAGTAATGCTCAAAGTTCTCCAAGCCAGGCTTCAGCAATACGTGAACCGTGAACTCCCTGATGTTCAAGCTGGTTTTAGAAAAGGCAGAGGAACCAGAGATCAAATTGCCAACATCCGCTGGATCATGGAAAAAGCAAGAGAGTTCCAGAAAAACATCTATTTTTTCTTTATTGACTATGCCAAAGCCTTTGACTGTGTGGATCACAATAAACTGTGGAAAATTCTGAAAGAAATGGGAATACCAGACCACCTGACCTGCCTCTTGAAAAATCTATATGCAGGTCAGGAAGCAACAGTTAGGACTGAACATGGACCAACAGATTGGTTCCAAATAGGGAAAGGAGTATGTCAAGGCTGTATATTGTCACCCTGCTTGTTTAACTTCTATGCAGAGTACATCATGAGAAACGCTGGACTGGAAGAAACACAAGCTGGAATCAAGATTGCTGGGAGAAATATCAAGAACCTCAGATATGCAGATGACACCACCCTTATGGCAGAAAGAGAAGAGGAGCTAAAAAGCCTCTTGATGAAAGTGAAAGAGGAGAGCAAAAAAGTTGGCTTAAAGCTCAACATGCAGAAAACAAAGATCATGGCATCTGGTCCCATCACTTCATGGGAAATAGATGGGGAAACGGTAGAAACAGTGTCAGACTTTATTTTTGGGGGCTCCAAAATCACTGCAGCAAAGACATTACTTTGCCGACTAAGGTCCGTCTAGTCAAGGCTATGGTTTTTCCTGTGGTCATGTATGGATGGGAGAGTTGGACTGTGAAGAAGGCTGAGCGCCGAAGAATTGATGCTTTTGAACTGTGATGTTGGAGAAGACTCTTGAGAGTCCCTTGGACTGCAAGGAGATCCAACCAGTCCATTCTAAAGGAGATCAGCCCTGGGATTTCTTTGGAAGGAATGATGCTAAAGTTGAAACTCCAGTACTTTGGACACCTGTTGTGAAGAGTTGATTCATTGGAAAAGACTCTGATGCTGGGAGGGATTGGGGGCAGGAGGAGAAGGGGACGACCCAGGATGAGATGGCTGGATGGCATCACGGACACGATGGACATGAGTCTGAGTGAACTCTGGGAGATGGTGATGGACAGGGAGGCCTGGCGTGCTGCGATTCATGGGGTCACAAAGAGCTGGGCACGACTGAGCGACTGAACTGATCTGAACTGAACATTCAGAAAACGAAGATCATGGCTTCTGGTCCCATCACTTCATGGGAAATAGATGGGGAAACGGTAGAAACAGTGTCAGACTTTATTTTTGGGGGCTCCAAAATCACTGCAGCAAAGACATTACTTTGCCGACTAAGGTCCNTGGGCACGACTGAGCGACTGAACTGATCTGAACTGAACATTCAGAAAACGAAGATCATGGCTTCTGGTCCCATCACTTCATGGGAAATAGATGGGGAAACAGTGGAAACAGTGACAGACTTTATTTTGGGGGGCTCCAAAATCACTGCAGATGGTGATTGCAGCCATGAAATTAAAAGACGCTTACTCCTTAGAAGAAAAATTATGACCAACCTAGATAGTATATTGAAAAGCAAAGACATTTCTTTGCCAACAAAGGTCCGTTTGGTCAAGTCTATGTTTTTTCCAGTGGTCATATATGGATGTGAGAGTTGGACTGTGAAGAAAGCTGAGCACCAAAGAACTGATGCTTTTGGACTGTGGTGTTGGAGAAGACTCTTGAGAGTCCCTTGGACTGCAGGGAGATCCAACCAGTCCATTCTGAAGGAGATCAGCCCTGGGATTTCTTTGGAGGGAATGATGCTGAAGCTGAAACTCCAGTACTTTGGCCACTGTTATGCCCTAGTCGCAAAATCTCCCAATGACCACCAGGGAGCCAGTATCTGATGCAAAAGCAAGAGAGTTTTTATTACCAAGCTCAAGCTGAGGCTCCCACCATTACGGACGCAGCGGCTAAGGAGAGGAGCCCCGAGCTCTGGGTTACATTGTTTATATAGGGTGTTCTCGCATGAAAAATTTGAAAAACAGGAGTTTCCGGGTTGGAAGACATCTTATTTGGTTACTTTCTGTGGAAGGGTTAGGTGTTGGGTTCTGATTGGTTTTCATTTCCCAGGCTTAATTTGAATTTCCCAGGCAGGTCATAAGTCCTGAATATAAAGTCAGGAGATCCTGATCTGGTATCTGATTGGCTCACAGGTGGTGGGGTGATGTCAGGGGATTTCCAAAGACTCTTTGCTCAGAACTCTAAAATGGAGTCCTTTTTAACAAAATGGAATGGCTTAGGTTCTTCACCACCTCATGCAAAGAGTTGACTCATTGGAAAAGACTCTGATGCTGGGAGGGATTGGGGGCAGGAGGAGAAGAGGATGAGATGTCTGGACGGCATCACTGACTCGATGGACGTGAGTCTGAGTGAACTCCGGGAGTTGGTGATGGACAGGGAGGCCTGGCATGCTGCAGTTCATGGGGTTGCAGAGTCAAACACAAGTGACTGACTGAACTGAATACTCTTCAACTTTTTCTTTATTCTGAAAAATTGAGTATGAATTTTACATAGAGGGTAGGTTTTTAATTTTAAATGAAAAACTTTTCAAAGATGATATTAATATAAGAATGAAAGATAATGATCTGAATTTTATATAGGAAAAAGGTAAAATTTGAAAGAAAAATTCAGTTAAACCCAACTGGAGAGTTTATCAAATAGAGTTTGAGCAAGAACCTAAACTGAAGGGAGTATCTTCATTTTTCAGAAAATATTTAATTAAATTACTTGATAACAATTTTATACATTTCTATATTTAGAAAAATTAAATAGATATAATAATAGAAATAGGATCTTAAATTACAGAAAGTCAATATTTAGTGGATGGAAAAATTTACCTATATGTTCTCCAAGGATTACAGTGGAAGCATATTTGTTTTCTATATTTTAAAATCTCTGTAAAAGGGATTACACAAGGAAAAACACATTCCATGATGATAAAAATAAAAGCATAGAATTTGGGAAAAAAAAAAAAAAAAGAAGTGTAGAGACTGTGAACGGCCTGTGTAGTGGAAAATACAAATCAGTACAGGCCAGTGCAAGATATGGTATTTAGAAAAAACTGATCTAATTCTATCACAGAAGGATGGGGTATTATTGCCAAGTAAAGGACCTGACAATTATCAAGTATCATTTTATCTTTTGTTTCAAGAGTAGTTTACATTCATGTGTCAGTCACTCAGTCATGTCTGACTCTTTGTGACCCCCATGGACTGTAGCCCACCAATCTCTCCTTTGTCCATGGAATTCTCCAGGCAAGAATACTGAAGTGGGTTGGCATTCTCTTCTCCAGGGGATCTTCCCAACCAAGGGCCTGAAACTCAGGTTTCCCTAATTGCAGGCAGATTCTTTACCATCTGAGCCACCATGGAATCTACTGAAATAATCTATAAAGTAATCTTATTGAAATCATCTACTGAAAGTTTCTGGGGTATTTCTAATTCTAAATCCAAAAAGGTTTTTCAGTGCTTCTGTAAGTGGACTGAGGTTGCAATATTTTTCATTCCTCAGTTCTTATGCGTCTGGAAACTTTTTACACTTTATAATTTTGAGACAGTTCTGGCTGCTGCTTCTCACTTTTCAAGTGCTCCTCTCCACTTCTTAAAGGCTAGGGCGAGGCTTCCCTAGCAGTCCCTCTCTGTAGCTGCTAACTGGTTATTTCAATCTATTTGCCCTCCTCCCCTGATGCTATTACTGTACATTTTGATTGTATCTCCAAGTGTATATCATGGTTAGAACAATCCTCTAGATTCTGACATGTATCTCAACTGCCTAGATTTGTCTACTTACATCAGTGATTTTAGTGGTCACCACATTTTCACTCTCCACACCTGCTTTTCTTGTCCCTTCCTGCCAATCCCAATTCTTCTCCCTCCTTTGCCTCTAGTTCTCTTTCTAACTGGAATCTATGATTTATCTACACATACATCTTCTTTATCTGTTCATATACATGGAGCTTGTGGAGTTATGTGCAATCCCGTTCTGACGTTCAACATATTGTATCGTGCCATCATCTTAAATGCCTATGATACGTAGGAAGCACCCTGAAGTAGAGAATCTTTTATTAAATCGTTTTCATTTTAAAAATTTCAAGTCATTATGTAATTCTTAGCATGAAAATTATCTTTTTGATTTCAAGAATGAATGAATGAAATCACAATGTGAAAATAAAACTAGATTTAATAAGTACTGAACTGCATGTAAAACATGATACTACATACACTTAACTGTTTAATATTATGACTAAATTTCCATAACATTTTGGGGCAAGTACTATAGTATTATCTCTATATTAGAGGTGGTAGTAGGGAATAAGCCACTAAGATAGTAAGTAAAAGGCCTCAAATTAAGTACATGAGTAAAGGTAAGTCTTTCAAACACACTAGAAATCATGCAGAAAAAAATTAAAAAGAAAAAAAATACAAGGTAACACAGAAACTATATCAACTCTAAGTAAATTTAGACAGATAATTTGGCTTGTAGTATGTAGCACTCTATTGCTATAGAACATAAAATTACAAAGCACAGAAAAATTAAAATAAAGCATCTTTTAAAAATGTTTTTTATAAATAAATCAGCAAATTTTTACATATATACTAGTGATGTTAAATGTAGTAAAAGCTGNTATCTATTCAGAGATGATAAGTATTTCCTTTGGTAAATACATATATTTTAAAAAATAGTGGTGGTTTTTGTGATGAGTTGAATCACACAAGTGTACTGAGGAGGTAATACCATAATATTTCAATGAATCAGTTGGCTCCCTTCTGAGAGGTAAATTTACTTCTGTAAAAAACTATAATATTGACCAGAATGATTTCTGATTCGTTACCTTCAAATAGGTTTGACTGTGCAGAAGAATTTTTTTTTTAACTATCTTAGTCTATGATTGACTTGAAATAGTCAGAGACTAGGTGCTTATACAGAGTGGAAACAGAATATAGACAAAAATAAACAGAATATAAAAGACCAATAAAATAGATCAGCAGAGGACCCTTATTTAATGCCGGATTAAAAAAAAAAAAAGAAAAAAGTAAATACAGAAATGAGTCTACTTAAAGCCTAATTAAACTGTTTGGATAAAGACTTATTGTGGGATCATTTTGACAAGTTCAGTTCAAAGTGTTAGACTTTGTAAAAAATTAAATGGACTGACATTTGCATCATTTGAAAATAGTAAATATTGTCTACTTCAACCTCAGTCACTAGGAAACAACTAATTTGAAAAGAGATTTAGTCTTTTTCAGGATCATATGAAAGTGTTTAAGACCTTTGGAACAATTATAATCTCCATGGCAACATAATATTTTGCTAGTTTTTTGTTTAATGCTGCTTTCATGGTTTCTCAATCATGCCCAGCACATAGCAGATGTTCAATAAAATTTGATAATGTGTTCATCCTATCATTTATTATTCAACCATAGTTTATTGAGTAGTAATTCTTACCTAAGCATGTGTTTGGGCTGTGCAATGTAAATAAGACCAAGGAATTCAGCATGGTCCAGCCAGGCAATAGGCAATACAACACATCTTTATGTAAGTTAGAGGATATTGCTGAGTTTTGAGGGGGCATTGATGAATCTCATTTCAACCAGCTTATAAGACAAGTTGGAGAGCAGCAGATTTAGGAGCTGGTCGGGAAATACAGGTGAATGTGAAGGTTGAGAGGAAAGGAATAGGGGCCAGACAGCCTTGGTTTGATTCTAGCCTTGTCCTCCCTAGCTAGATGACCTTGAACAGATTATTTCCTTTCCTCCCAACTCTGATTCCCTATCTCTAGAGGATGGGTACCAATCAATAATACCGTTTCTCTTTTTCTTTTAATATTAGATCATCTAATGTTTATAAAACAAAATCAATATTCTGGCACATAGTAGGCACTCAATAAAACATTGCCATTGATACTTTGCCATGACATGATTCTCATAATAACAATCAGTATATATTACATTGGCTTCATGCTTTATATTTTGTTTGCTGATAATGCACATAATATTAGGGCTAAGTGTTGAGATAATGGCCTATTTCTCTTTGATTAAATAAGATCATACTCTGAAAGAAAATAATTCTGTGGAAAATAATTGCAACATAAGAATACACAAAAACAGTCTTCCATATTTTCAACTATAGCCTACAAAAAAGCAAATTAAATGACAATATGTGAAATTAGAAGTATAGACTTTACAAACTGCACACATATTTCATACAAATTAAAAAAAAAAAATTGTTCTCATTTTATTCCTAAGACAGAGAGGCAGCAGTAGAAAGTTACCTAGAAATGACTACAACTTCTGTGATCCCATTTTCTTTCTTTCATGAAGCTATTAAAACCTCTCTAGTTTCTGGTTTCTTTATATTTAAAACATGGCTATTGATATCAACTCACAGTTTACCTCAGAGCATTGAGTAAGAATCAAATGAGATAAAGGGCATTTTTTTTTTTTTTTTTTAGAGTTTATACTTTATTTGATGGGAATTTTTGGGACTTCAAGCCTGGGAGACAGTTTTTCAAGTGACCCTGAGAGAAGGGTTCTGAGGAGGCAGGGGGAGCTGTCAGGTTATATAGAAATTTGCAGCAAGGGGCAAGTAGTCTTAATATCAAAAAATTATTGTCAGTTAAGGAAAACCACATATCTCAAGTTAAGGAATTTAGGGCATTTCTATGTATGGGAAAATGCAAGAGTCTGGGCTTATTGAAATCATTCCTTTCTTTTGCATCAAGAGCCAGGGCTCACTGGGCAGTGGCTGATAGCTACCACCTGCCTTAAAAGCATGTTTTAAACACACTTGAAAATGATAATCAGGACATACAAAGGCACAGATATAATACAAACTGAATCAGTTGTATGGAATACTTTAAAGTCAAATACTATGTTCTAAAAATAATTTCCTGAAGAAATCTTATTATGCACTTTATCTCCTGAAGAATTCTCTGAAACTGCTGGGCTTTGTGCACATATAGTATTTCCACATCTAGAATCAGACTTTTCCAGGTGTGTAACTACTCCATAAAACGCTAACTATAAAGGTTACTGCAGCGGCTTCAGAAAACACAACTTAAACTACTCAACCTGAAAATGTACACATACATCAGACAAGTCCATTTTGGCAGAAGGAGTTAAGAGGATTATGTGCCATATTTACATGTACTTGAATGCCTGCAATTGTGAGATCTTGCCACCAGCTTTTATATCATACTGTAATGTTTGCTCCCTGAGGAGACACAGGGGAGAGCTGACACCACCCACTGTCTAATGTACTTTGCTTTATGCAATCAACTTCACTTTGATGATACAAGATATACAACTCCACATTATCTTGTAAAAGATTCAAGCCTGAATGAGTGTGATGAAAACAAATAATATGCTTTTGTTCTAAAAAGTAACCTATGCTTTGTATTCACCTTTCATCTTTTTTGTTTTCTAACCTGGGCGTAAATATTTGAACATACCTGACACAAAATTATTTTTCTGAGATTTGCACTAGTTCCAGGATCAACACTTTGGCATTTTAGTAAAGACCAAATAAATTGTGTTACTATGATATATTTCAATGCTATCAAAATAAATAATATTTAAAGAAGCAAATATAAAGCTTTTCTTTTAATCATAGGAAATTGGAATGCAAAAGTAGGAAGTCAAGAGATACCTGAAGTAACAGGCAAGTTTGGCCTTGGGAGTACAAAATGAAGCAGGGCAAAGGCCAAAAGAGTTTTATTAAGAGAACACACTAGTTTAGCAAATATCCTTTCCCAACAACACAAGAGATGACTCTACACATGGACATCACCAAATACAAAAATCAGATTGATGATGTTCTTAACAGCCCATGGCGAAGCTCTACACAGTCAATAAAAACAAGACCTAGAGCTGACTATGGAATCAGATCATGAGGTCCTTATTGCAAAATTCAGGCTTAAACTGAAGAAAGTAAGTAAAGCCAATAGGCCATTCAGATACATGTATTGAGCCACTTCAATTATGTCTGACTCTTTGTGACCCCATGGACTGTGGCCCACCAGGTTCCTCTGTTTATGGATTCTCCATGCAAGAATACTGGAGTGAGTTGCCATGTCCTTTTTCAGTGAGTCTTCCCAATGCAAGGATTGAACACTCGTTTCTTATGTCTCCTGCATTGGCAGACAGGTTCTTTAGGACTAGCACTACCTGGATCAAATCCTTTCTGATTATACAGTGGAGGTGACCAATAGATTCAAGGGCTTTGACCTGGTAGACAGTCCCTGAGGAACTAAGGACTGAGATTGATAACACTGTACAGGAGGCAGTGACCAAAACTATCCCTGAGAAAGAGAAATGCAAGAAGGCAAAGTGGATGTCTGAGGAGGCATTACCAATAGCTGAGGAAAGAAGTGAAAGGCAAAGGAGAAAAGAAAAGATACCCAACTGAATGCAGAGTTCCAGAGAATAGCAGGAGAGAGAAGAATGTCTACCTAAATGAACAATGCAAAGAAATAGGGAAAAACAACAGAAAGGAAAAACTAGAGAGCTCTTCAAGAAAAATTGGAGATATAAAGGCAACATTTCATGTAAGGACGGGCACGATAAAGGACAGAAATGGTAAGGACCTAAGAGAAGCAGGAGAGATTAAGAAGAGGTTGCAAGAATACATAGAAGAACTATATGAAAAAAGTCTTAATGATCCGGATAACCTGGATAGTGTAGTCACTCAGACAATACTGGAGTAATTTCAGACATCCTGGAGTGTGAAGTCAAGTGGGTCTGAGGAAGCCTTACAAACAAAGTTAGTGGAGGTGATGGAACTCCAGCTGAGCTATTTCAGATCCTAAAAGATGATGTGAAAATGCTGCACTCAATATTTCAGCTAATTTGGAAAACTCAGTAGTAGTCACAGGACAGGAAAAGGTCAGTTTTCATTTCAATCCCAAAAAAGGGCAATGACAAAAATGTTCAAACTATTGCACAATTACATTCATTCCACATGCTAGCAAGGTAATGCTTAAAGTCCTTCAAGCTAGTCTTCAGCAGTATGTGAACCGAGAACTTCCAGATGTAAAAATGGATTTAGGAAAGGCAGAGGGACCAGAGATCAAACTGCCAACACCGATTGTGTCATAGAGAAGGCAAAGGAATTCTAGAAAAACATCTAGTTTTGCTTCATTGACTATGCTAAGACCTTTAACTGTGTGAGTCATAACAAACCGGAAAATTCTTAAAGAGATAGGAATACCAGATCACCTTATCTGTCTCCTGAGAAACCTGTATTTGGATCAAAAACCAATAATTAGAACGAGACATGAAATAACAGACTCATTCAAAATTGGGAAAGGAGTATGACAAAGTTGGATATTGTAACCCTGCTTATTAACTTTTATGAAGAGTTCAGTTCAGTTCAGTCACTCAGTCGCGTTCGACTCTTTGCGATCCCATGAATCGCAGCACGCCAGGACTCCCTGTCCATCACCATCTCCTGGAGTTCACTCAAACTCACGTCCATCGAGTCAGTGATGCCATCCAGCCATCTCATCCTCTGTTGTCCCCTTCTCCTCCTGCCCCCACATCATGCTAAATGCTAAGCTGGATGAATCCAAGATTACCTGGAGAAATATCAATGACCTCAGATATGCAGATGATACCACCTTATGGCAGAAAGTGAGGAGGAACTAAAGAGCCTCTGATGAAGGTAATAGAGGAGAGTGGAAAAGCTCTCTTAAAACTCAACATTCAGAAACTGAGATCATGGCATCTAGCCCCATTGCCTCATGATAGTGATAGCTTACAGTGAATGATGTCAGATTCATGATCTCTGAAGAAGATTTAGCTTTGGGACCAGGGACCAGGCTTGATCTCTCAAGAGCTTTTGTGTAGCAGAGTTTTATTAAAGTGAAAAAGGGACAGAGAAAGCTTCTGACATAGACATCTGAAAGGTGATGTAGAGTGC
>SJYQ01104740.1:131358-142176 GCA_006410935.1 Redunca redunca
CAGACAATCCCTACAAGTATTTTTATCTAGTACATACACTACAATAAATGGTTAAAAGAAATTCAAGCGGAAGTGAAAAACAAATAAAAGGCCAGATTTATAATACACAATGAAAACACCAGGAAAACACTCTTTAGGGAAATGCATAACATTATTGTTTTAGTAATTATAGTGCTGTATTTAGAGTTTAAAATTGTTCAAAACTTAGTCATTCTTTAAAACGAAATAAAATAAGTTACTATTTAGTCCTATGTCATGGCTGACTCTTTTCTGATCCATGAACTGAAGCCTTCCAGGCTCCTATGTTCATGAGATTTCCCAGGCAAAAATACTGCAGTAGGTTGCCATTTCCTTCTCCAGGGGATCTTCCCGATTCAGGGTTCAAACTCATGTCCTGCACTGGCACGGAGATTCTTTACTGCTGAACCACTAGAAGCCCTAAAATATGTTAGAGGGCTTATAATAGAGAAGGATGTAAAATATAAGTACACAAATGTTTGAAGAGAGTAAATATATTTTATGGTGAGATGATTTGATGGTTCATAAAGGGATTATGAAATATACTAATTGCATATGAATATCTCTAGCATGGAAACTCAAAGATAAATGTAGATAGTAAGTTAATATAGGGTACAGTTCAGTTCAGTCGCTCACTCGTGTCCGACTATTTGCGACCCCATGAATTGCAGCACGCCAGGCCTCCTTGTCCATCACTAACTCCCAGAGTTCACTCAGACTCATGTCCATCGAGTCAGTGATGCCATCCAGCCATGTCATCCCCTTCTCCTCCTGCCCCCAATCCCTCCCAGCATCAAAGGCTTTTCCAATGAGTCAACTCTTTGCATGAGGTGGCCAAAGTACTGGAGTTTCAGCTTTAGCATCAGTCCTTCCAATGAACACCCAGGACTGATCTCCTTTAGGATGGACTGATTGGAACTCTTTGCAGTCCAAGGGACTTGCAAGAGTCTTCTCCAACATCACAGTTCAAAAGCATCAACTCTTCGGCACTCAGCTATCTTCACAGTCCAACTCTCACAGCCATACATGACCACTGGAAAAACCATAGCCTTGACTAGACAGACCTTTGTTGGCAAAGTAATGTCTCTGCTTTTCAATATGCTATCTAGGTTGGTCATAACTTTCCTTCCAAGGAGTGCCTTTTAATTTCATGGCTGCAGTGATTTTGGAGCCCCAAAAAATAAAGTCTGACACTGTTTCTACTGTTTCCCCATCTATTTCCCATGAAGTGATGGGACCAGATGCCATGATCTTCGTTTTCTGAATGTTGAGCTTTAAGCCAACTTTTTCACTCTACTCTTTCACTTTTATCAAGAGGCTTTTTAGTTCCTTTTCACTTTCTGCCATAAAGGTGATGTCATCTGCATATCTGAGATTATTGATATTTCTCCCGGCAATCTTGATTCCAGCTTGTGCTTCTTCCAGCCCAGCGTTTCTCATGATGTACTCTGCATATAAGTTAATTAAGCAGGGTGACAATATACAGCCTTGACAAACTCCTTTTCCTATTTGGAAAAAGTCTGTTGTTCCATGTCCAGTTCTAACTGTTGCTTCTTGACCTGCATATAGGTTTCTCAAGAGGCAGGTCAGGTGGTCTAGTATTCCCATTTCTTTCAGAATTTTCCACAGTTTATTGTGATCCACATAGTCAAAGCTTTGGCATAGTCAATAAAGCAGAAATAGATGTTTTTCTGGAACTCTCTTGCTTTTTCCTTGATCCAACATATACTCACCACAAAAAGGCAGGGCAAAAACCAAGGAAATAAAAATACTAATTTGAAAAGACATATATATCTCAATATTCATAGCAGCCCTATTTTTATAATTGCTAAGATACAGAAGTAACCTAAGTGTCCATCAACAGTTGAAGAAGATGTGATATATATAAGCATACATACATACACAATGGAATACTGCAAAGCCATAAAAACAACAGTTTTTTCTTTGCAGCACCACAGATGGACTTTACAGGGCATTATGCTAAGTTAAATAAGTCAGACAGAGAGAGACAAATACTGTATATATGAGTTATATGTAAAAATGAAATAATATAATAAGCAAGTGAATATAACAAAAAAGAAGCAGATCCACACAGAGGACAAGCTAGGAGTTACCAGTGGGGGAGAAAAAGGGCAGTGTAGGAGTGAGGGAGTGAGGTGTACAAACTATCTAGAGTAAGACAGGCTCAAAGATGTATCACACAAATGAGGAATATAGGCTATATTTTGTAATAACTGCAAATGGAAAGTAACTTCTGAAATTTTTATAAAATTAAAAAAAGAAGGTATTGCTGAGAAAATAAGAGAAAAATTACTAATGAAAAAAGAAACTTGAATAAAATTATCAATAGGATGAATATTTTTGTTTTCGAAAGCAAATGGGATAAATCAAATCTAAATATCAAGATAGGAGTCTTAACCCAGACATATCAATTATTAATTTGTATGTTTAAATTAAAATTCTCAATGAAAAGGCACAGATTGTCAGACTAGATGATTAATAAGACCACATTATAAACACATTTTAAAAATTTAGGCTGAAACTAAAATGTTAAAAATTACTTACTGTGCAAACACTAAGCTAAAGTAGGCTATAGTGGCTATAATAAGATCTGACAAGATATATTTCAAGTCAAATGTATTATCAGAGATAAAGAGGGTATTTTATAATGGAAAAAGGATAAATTATTGAAGAAGACCTAACAATCCTAAATGTTTTCCCACTAACAGAGCTACAAGATATTTGAAGAAAAAATTGACAGTGCTAAAGACAGTAGAGAAATCCACAATAAATGTTTAGTATTTTAAAAATCTCTTTCAGTAGTTCATAAAACATATAAAATCAGTAAACATGGAGATGTTTGATACTATCAACCAACTTAAGCTCTGTGATCTAACTGACATTTAAAGGAC
The DNA here is from genome assembly GCA_006410935.1 of Redunca redunca. Taxonomy (NCBI): domain Eukaryota; kingdom Metazoa; phylum Chordata; class Mammalia; order Artiodactyla; family Bovidae; genus Redunca; species Redunca redunca. Next base: position 134,289 of record SJYQ01104740.1, read on the forward strand.
AAAAACAACTCACCATTGAAGCTTAAATATTCCTCTCAAGTGTCCATGGGATGGATGTTCACTAAGGTAAGTCATAAAGAGGGCCATCAAAACAACTCTAAATGAATATAGTTTAAGCAGAATCTATTTTCTGACCAATGTTTATTCTAAGTAGATTTCATTCTTTTGTGAGATACCTATTTCCATCTGTTTCAAATTTTTTAACTGCATGTAATATTTTGTTTAGTACAGATCTTCTGGAAATAATCTCATATTTCATGCTATAAAAATATTTTGCTTTCATTTTAAATGATATTTAACTCAGTATAGAATTCTACACTAGGGAGCAGACAAATAGGGAACAGTAGTGAGGAGATGCTCAAACCACAATGAATTGGAAGAAGAATTGGATAGAAAGAGCTTCAGCCTGAAATGCAGCTGTGACATCTACCAGGATAATGGGAACCTCATAACAAAAATACCACAATTTTACAAGTCACATATTAGGCAGGAATATGGATCATCACTCAAGTACCCAAACCATGTTCAGTCATTAACTGGGAGTAGTCTGGGAAGAGCAAAGTTTGATAAAATGTTCTGGTAGATCTGGAAGTTGTGGCAAATGGAGGATCTCAACTAATTTTATTCTTTCCAACACAGTTTCTCTCCTGAAGAGAGTTCTGAGTGAGATACTCCCATGGCTGGCTCAGAGACTTCCTCATCCTGATAGAATCTTTTAAAAGGCTGCAGTTAATATCTTCCTCTTGACAGAAGATTGAATACGTTCCCCTTGAGCTCAGAAGACTCTCTGCTTTCACCTTTTCTATTCAACATTGTACTAGAGGTATGTGTATATGTGTGTGTAAATATGAAAGTGAAACTGAAGTCGCTAAGTCATGTCCGACTCTTTGCGACTCCATGGACTGTAGCTCACCAGGCTCCTTTGTTCATGGGATTTTCCAGGCATGAATACTGGAGTGGGTTGCCATTTCCTTCTCCAGAGGATCTTCCCAACCCAGGCTCTCCCGCATTATAGGCAGATGCTTTACCTGAGTCACAAGGGAAGACTGTGTGTATATATATACACACATATATACATATTTATACACAAACATATACATATTTATGCCATATATGTATTGCATATTAATATAAAGGATATTGCATCTGACCTTTGCTGGAGGCAGTGCTCTCTCATATCTTTAAGGATAACAGTAGTAGTATAACAGAATCTCTCAAGTTGCTTCGGTTTGTTTTCATGTTAATTTCTTTCCTAGTGATCTTAATCTGTCATCTTACATATACAATTGTTGTTTAGTCACTAAGTTGTGTCTGACTTTTTTGCAATTCCATGGACTATAGCCCACTAGGCTCCTCTGTCCATGGTATTTTCCAGGCAAGAATACTGGGTTGGGTAGCCATTTCCTTCTCCAGGGGATCTTTCCAACCCAGGGACTGAACCCATATTTCCTCCACTGGCAGGCAGATTCTTTATCACTGAGCCACCAGGGAAACCTAAGTGTAATATAGTGATACTAAAAAGCAAGCTCAACTAACAGGGTTGTGGGAATACATGTCCTTCACTATAGATAGATCTTGCTGGCACTATTTGTGGAAATCACTGGTGATAATATTTTTTAGTTTTCTTTATTTTTGTCGGACTTCCTTCCCATATGTTGTATAATAGATAATTTTCATCTCCTGCCTTATGCATGAACACCATTCCCCAAGTTAGAATACCAAATAGGAGAAGAAACCCTTGAGTATTCCTTAATCCTCATGAGATCAATCTCCCAAACCTTCCCAGGAAAGGTAATTTGTATTTTACATGCTAGAGGATGATTCAGAATCGTCTCTTAAGTAGGGAAGCCACTATCTCCTACATATTTGGAGTCGGGAGAGGACACTTCGGTATAATTTCTTCTCAATTAGACTTTCAAGCAGTCAATCTGCTGTAAAGGTTGCTTTCTTTTCCCTTTCAGAGTTCACTACCACCAATTATTATGGTTTCCAGAAACTCTATGGGAATAGTTTAACTTCTTCTTAACTTTTCCAACTGCTAAATTAAGAGTCTGTCTTCTCAAGCTTACTGCATGTAACAGGAAGGCACTGCTCTCTCTTTAATCCTTTTAAACACACTTAAGTGGTATCTATGCATGCATGTGTGTGTAGTTTCTCTGTAATTCCAGGATCTCATGCTCTTAGCTTTTACTTTGAGGTTTTAAATTCAATAGCTTGAGTTCTCCTGGCGCTTGTGACTGCTGACTTTCACTTACCATGAACTTTGTAATTTCTGATTTTGAGTTTGTGAGCTCATCTTAATCTGGCCTCTTTTGATTTTCCCCTTTATAAACCTCACATGGAACAATGTTTCCCTCCAGAAAATTTTGCATTTGATTTCTAGACTCCCTACAGTTTTCACTGCACCAGGATCATTTTTTAATTGCTACTTTCTCAGCCTGGGCTATCCATATATTACTAGCACAGTGTAAATTCTTGTTCAAAAACATCGAAGTTGCAAGGCAATTCTTTTGATTTCTTGTGAGAATTTTTGCCCCACATGCAGAGTCATGAAAAAGGCAAACCATTTTCTCTGGTGACAGATTTAGTTAGTTCTCTTACTACTAATACTAAAGGTATTTGATAGTATCTACTCTATGGGAATTATTTAGGCCTGAAAGCATAGTACCAAACCATGACTACTTTAATAACATCACAGAAGTGTTGTTGTATCATTTTATTTACCTCTGTCTAGTTCTCAATGCATTATTCACTTCTGTCATCTAGAATGGGTTCTTCATATTTTATCTGTAAACTACTGCATTAATTTTTTAAATTGTCTTATTTTATCTAAAATCTAGTTTTTCAAGAGAAAATAAACAATAGCAATTGCATTAACTCAAGTCCACTACACAATTTAATGTTATAAAGAAACCATAATTTGTGTTTTTTAATAGTGATGTATGTTCAAGATAAAGGACTTACTAAATAGGAATTAGTGCGTGTATATTTCCTTTTTCAGTATCCTTTATGAAAATCTGAAAGAGTTTAGAGCTATTGTGCATGATCATGTCTGTCAATCCTTTAGACCTATATTTACATTGGTTATTGGTTTGTTGCACTAGGCAATAATTTTCTCAGTTCTCAAAATAAATGCTTTCTGCTTTTTTCTGTCCACTCATCTGTCGACCAAGTGGAAATATTCCAATGTGTCTCAGGTTATATCTTTTTTCTTGGCATTGGGCTCCCAGCTTACTCTTAAGTGGATTCTCTGTAATAAAACAAGAAGCAATTGCTAGCATTTCCTACATTCATGCATCTCTTTGGAATTCAGAATTAGAGATCTGGTTGATTTGTGAGTCTGTCTTTTTCTGCTGATGGTGAGGATGGCTCACAGTGACACTCTGAAGCCACTTGAGAAGCTGAATGTGACATCCATGGCGTGTCTGTGTTCACAGCAGGAGAGACCCTGCACTCAGCTCTGCTCTATTGACCCCTTGCTCAATTTGTCCTTTCATGTCATCAGCCATGATTCAGAAATAGATGCTGCCTTTCTCTGGTTTTCAAGTATCTACAACTTGTCAAATAATATACACATGACAAGGTTGCCCAAGAAGAAACCTGTGTAATTTCATAACATTTCTGCTTAACAGAAATTACTATATTGTGAATGGCTTTCTTCCAGATGTATACTATAAAATATATCAGGTGCATCAATTATGTTCAAATATTGATAGCTGTGTACTTTTGTGTATACATGTTTGCTTGGGTGGGGAATATATATATAAAATAAAAAATGTGTGAGTGTTTGTGTGTATATCTATATATCTATATATATCTATCTGGGAGATGGTGAGAACAGGGAAGGCTGGCATGCTCAGACCAAGGGGTCGCAAAGAGTCGAAAAAGCTTGGTGACTTGGTGACTGAAGAAGAAGAACAACAACAAATATATATATATATATAGCTAGTTAGTTAGTTAGTTAGTTCCCTCATGTCTCACACAGTAAAGAATCTGCATGCAATCCCTTGGTCAAGAAGATCCTGGAGAATGGATGGAATGGCTAACTACTCCAGTATTCTTGCCTAGAGAATTCCATAAAGAGAGGAGCCTGGTGGGATACAGTCCATGAGATCGCAAAGAGTCAGACACGACTGAGTAACTAAAGCTTGGTTATGTGTGTGTGTGTGTGTGTGTGTGTATGCATATGTTAAAGTTAACCTATTTCTTTGGTGAACTCATGTGGTTTCATGGGTTAAACAGCATCTATATTCAGACATTTAAAAATTTAAACTTCAAGCCTTATTCCCTTTCCACTCATGTAAATCCAACTGTCTATTCAATATTTATATCTAACTTTCCAATCAATATGTGACAGTAAGGTCAAATTTTCCACTTGTAAAATGTGCTGGCTTTATTTCTCATTTTTTGTTCTATACCAGTATTTCCCATTCCAAGAGATTCCATCCTTTTGGTTGCTCAGGTGAAAAATACTGAACTATTCATTGAATCTTGTTTACTATAGTCCAATACCCTATCAGTCATTACCTCCTGTTTATATTTTTTCAAAATATGTCTAAAATCTAAAGCTTCTTGACGCACCCACTATCAGCATATTTAATTGTCTCTCACCTGAATTACTGTAATAGCTCCCAAGGGGTTCTTAGTTTTCCTTTTTTCATGCTTCCTCCAACTGCAAATTTGGCCTTGGAATATGGAATGAAGGAGGGCAAAGGCTAATAGAGTTTTGCCAAGAGAACACACTGGTCATAGCAAACACCCTCTTCCAACAACACAAGAGAAAACTCTACACATGGACAGCACCAGATGGTCAACACCGAAATCAGATTGATTATATTCTTTGCAGCCAAAGATGGAGAAGCTCAATACAGACAGCAAAAACAAGACTGGGAGCTGACTGTGGCTCCGATCATGAAGTCCTTATTGCCAAATTCAGACTTAAATTGAAAGTGGGGAAAACCACTAGACCATTCAGGTATGACCTCAATCAAATCCCTTATGACTATACAGTGGAAGCGAGAAATAAATTTACGGGACTAGATCTCATAGATAGAGCGCCTGATGAACTATGGAGGGAGGTTCGTGACATTGTACAGGAAACAGGGATCAAGACCATCCTTATTGAAAAGAAATGCAAAAAAGCAAAATGGCTGTCTGGGGAGGCCTGACAAATAGCTGTTAAAAGAAGAGAAGTGAAAAGCAAAGGAGAAAAGGAAAGATATAAGCATCTGAATGCAGAGTTCCAAAGACTAGCAAAGAGATATGAAAAAGCCTTCCTCAATGATCAATGCAAAGAAATAGAGAGAAACAAGAGAATGGGAAAGACTAGAGATGTCTTCAAGAAAATTAGAGATACCAAGTGAACATTTCATGCAAAGATGGGCTCAATAAAGGACAGAAATTGTCTGGACCTAAAAAAAGCAGAGGATATTAAGAAGAGGTGGCAAGAATACACAGAAGAACTGTACAAAAAAAGATCTTCATGACCAAGATAATCATGATGGTGTGATCACTCACCTAGAGCCAGACATCCTGGAATGTGAAGTCAAGTGGGCCTTAGAAAGCATCACTATGAACAAAGCTAGTGGAGGTGATGGCATTCCAGTTGAGCTATTTCAAATCCTGAAAGATGATGCTATGAAAGTGCTGCACTCAATATGCCAGCAAATTTGGAAAACTCAGCAGTGGCCACAGGACTGGAAAAGGTCAGTTTTCATTCCAATCCCAAAGAAAGGCAATGCCAAAGAATGCTCAAACTACCGCACAATTGCACTCATCTCCCATGCTAGTAAAGTAATGCTCAAAATTCTCCAAGCAAGGCGTCAGCTCATGTGAACCATGAATTTCCATGAATCAGATGTTCAAGCTGGTTTTAGAAAAGGCAGAGGAACCAGAGATCAAATTGCCAACATCCACTGGATCATGGAAAATGCAAGAGAGTTCCAGAAAAACACCTACTTCTTCTTTATTGACTGTACCAAAGCCATTGACTGTGTGGATCACAAGAAACTGTGGAAAATTCTGAAAGAGATGGGAATACTAGACCACCTGACCTGCCTCTTGAGAAACCTATATGCAGGTCAGGAAGCAACAGTTAGAACTGGACATGGAACAACAGACTGGTTCCAGATAGGAAAAGGAGTCCGTCAAGGCTTTATATTGTCACCTGCTTATTTAACTTCTATTCAGAGAACATCATGAGAAACGCTGGGCTGGAAGAAGCACAAGCTGGAATCAAGATTGCCAGGGGAAATATCAATACCCTCAGATATGCAGATACACCACCCTTATGGCAGAGAGTGAAGAGGAACTCAAAAGCCTCTTGATGAAAGTGAGAGGAGAGTGAAAAAGTTGGCTTAAATCTCAATATTCAGAAAATGAAGATCATGGCATCCGGTCCCATCACTTCATGGGAAATAGATGGGGAAACAGTGGAAACAGTGTCAGACTTTATTTTGGGGGGCTCCAAAATCACTGAAGATGGTGATTGCAGCCATGAAATTAAAAGACACTTACTCCTTGGAAGAAAAGTTATGACCAACCTAGATAGCATATTGAAAAGCAGAGATATTACTTTGCCAACAAACGTCTGTCTAGACAAGGCTATGGTTTTCCAGTAATCATGTATGGATGTGAGAGTTGGACTGTGAACAAAGCTTAGCAGCAAAGAATTGATGCTTTTGAACTGTGGTGTTGGAGAAGACTCTTGAGAGTCCCTTAGACTGCAAGTAGATCCAACCCGTCCATTCTAAATGAGATCAGTCCTGGGTGTTCTTTGGAAGGACTGATGCTGAAGCTGAAACTCCTATACTTTGGACACCTGATGCAAAGAGTTGACTCATTGGAAAAGACTCTGATGCTGGGAGGGATTGGGGGCAGGAGGAGAAGGGGAAGACAGAGGATGAGATGGCTGGATGGCATCACCGACTCGTTGGCCATGAGTTTGAGTGAACTCTGGGAGCAGGTGATGGACAGTGAGGCCTGGCATGCTGCAGTTCATGGGGTTGCAAAGAGTCGGACATGACTGAGTGACTGAACTGAACTGAACTGATGCTTTCAACCATGATGTACTATCTTTCAGTGGTAGGTATCTAAGAAGCCTTAAGTGTGCTGCACCTATTCTCTTCCTACTTCCCTCTGACTTTTCTTCCTTCATTTCCTTTTATCTCTCATTTGTTCAGTCCACTGAACTTGATATTCCTCAAAGATTCCAGGAGTAAATCTGTATCAGATTATCTTCACTGATTCTTCCCTGCAGCTAGATTTCTCCTCTACCAAAAATTAACTTGGCTCACACTCTTACCACATTCCTCCACTCAGATGTTGCATTCTCACTCAGGCCTATCTTGTCTTGACTGAAAATTTCAAAATTCCTGCTCCTGGCCTTAGACTACCCTAGATCCACTCAATGTTTGTCCATAAACCTAACAGCCTCTAACCTACTATTACATTTATTTCCTTATAAATTACTTGTTTATTTTGGCATCATATAGAAAAAGCAGAGAGGAAATCAAAATTACCAATTTAGTAAATAATAAACATTAAATTTTATAATAATAATCAATCTTTAATTTATGTGTAGCTTTTCTTCAGAGTTTATTATGAAATATTTACTAACAATTCTCAACTGTAATAAGTGAATTTATAGTGCAGGTTTAAGGATAGACTGAGGTAGAAATTATTAAGGCTGACTTTAAAAACAAACTAAACTAAATATAACAAACATTAACAACTGACATTTTTATTATTATTATCAGGCTCACTGTCATTTCTCCTCCAAGCAATTTTCACCATATATAACTCCTTTTATAAAAGGTAAAAGCACTTTAAAAATATGCTATTAACACATTTTACCAAGCACTTCGTAAATCTTAATGTTTATGTTAAA
>SJYQ01104740.1:157368-175515 GCA_006410935.1 Redunca redunca
GATTTATTGTATATAAGTAAAATAAAGAGCTGATAATTTCCACTTGAATCAGATGAAATACTATCATAAAAATTAAAAATCTGAATAGTTTCATATGGGTAAGGATACAGTTCTTTCTTTTAAAAAAATTGTTATTGGAGTAAGTTGATTCACAATATATTGAGGGCTTTCTATCAAAATTGTAGTTATCACCTAACTGCCTTATGCTCTCAAACTCAGTTATGAACTACAAATTTTCTTTAGTTCACAAGAATTTATAATAGCTCAAATTCAAATCTAATATTTCTTTAAAGTGCTGATTTTTTTCATATCCAATGATTTTGATAGTTGTCTAGAGTCCCTTAGTAATGATTAAGAGAAAAAAAATTAGTATCTATTAATAGTGTTATTGTGTGGTCTCCTTCAGATGTGTCTAAACTTCCATTTCTCAGATGATTTTAGGTCTATTAACTTATATGGATCTAGGAATTAGCTTAGGGGTCAAGCGTATATTGTGGTGGCTCAGGATATAACTAGCAAACATGGAAATTTGAGGTTATATAAATCAAGTTGAAAATTAATTGGCCAGTTATAATTCCACAGTTAATTAATGCTCAAAATATTTCTAGCTCAGACTATTGTGACCCTACTGGCTCTTTGATATCTACTTTCACTTAATCTCTAGCAGTTAGTTTTTACTAATGGATGTCTGCATGTTGTAGTCCAGGGGGTTGCAAAGAGCTGCACATGACTTAGTGATTGAACAACTACAAAAACAGAATAGTGCCTCCAAAAGCAGCAAAATACTGAGCAGACTTTGTACAGGAGACAGAGATTAAGACCATCCCCAAGAAGAAGAACTGCAAAAAGGCAAAATGGCTGTCAAAGGAGGCCTTACAAATAGCTGTGAAAAGAAGAGAAGCAAAAAGCAAAGGAGAAAAGGAAAGATATAAGCATCTGAATGCAGAGTTCCAAAGAGTAGCAAGGAGAGATAAGAAAGCCTTCTCCAGCAATCAATGCAAAGATATAGAGGAAAACAATAGAATGAGAAAGACTAGAGATCTCTTCAAGAAAATTAGAGATAACAAGGGAACATTTCATGCAAAGATGGGCTCAAAAAAGGACAGAAATAGTAGGGACCTAACAGAAGCAGAAGAAAGTGAAAGGGGAGAGTGAAAAAGTTGGCTTAAAGCTCAACATTCAGAAAACGAAGATCATGGCTTCTGGTCCCATCACTTCATGGGAAATAGATGGGGAAACAGTGGAAACAGTGGCTGACTTTATTTTGGGGGGCTCCAAATCACTGCAGATGGTGATTGCAGCCATGAAATTAAAAGACGCTTACTGCTTGGAAGCAAAGTTATGACCAACATAGAAAGCATATTAAAAAGCAGAGACAGCACTTTGCCAAGAAAGGTTCATCTAGGTAAGGCTATGGTTTTTCCAGTAGTCACGTATGGATGTGAGAGTTTGACTATAAAGAAAGCTGAGCACTGAAGAATTGATGCTTTTGAACTGTGGTGTTGGAGAAGACTCTTCAGAGTTCCTTGGACTGCAAGGAGATCCAACCTAATGGAAATCAGTTCTGAATATTCATCGGAAGGACTGATGTTGAAGCTGAAAATCCAATACTTTGGCCACCTGTTGCGAAGAGCTGACTCATTTGAAAAGACCCTGATGCTGGGAAAGATTGAAGGCAGGAGAAGAAGGGGATGGCAGAGGATTAGATGGTTGGATGGCATCACTGACTCAATGGACATGGGTTTGAGTAAATTCCCGGGAGTTGGTGTTGAATAGGGAGTCCTGGCATGCTGCAGTCCATGGGTTCGCAAAGATTCGGACATGACTGAGTGACTGAACCAAACTGAACTGAAGGGAATATTTCAGCAAAACATGACAGCAAACACCAAGAGCTAAAAAGGGGGGGTGGGGGGAGAGTGTAATTCCAAATTTCAAATAAAAACATATCTTAAAAGGGAATGATTATTTCTGAAAAAATAAATTTATTTTTAAGTATATAAACTGCATAAAACATTTCATAATTTAGAATTATGTCAGAAATATGAGAAATCATTTGTAAAAAATCATAGAAATCAAAGAAACATGGTATGCAGCAAAATCAGTACTTAATGGGAGATTTAAAGCACTGAATGCACATACAAGAAAAGAATAACTGAAATTAATAACCTAAACTTCTACCTATGGGAACTGGAAAATGAAGTTCAAATTAGCTCCAAAGTAAGCAGAAATAAAATTAGAGCAGAAATGAACCAAATTAAAAATAGGAAACCAGTTGAGAAAGATCAATGAAACCAAAACCTGATTCTCAGAAAAGATGAATAAAATCAACAAGCCTCTAGCCAGGTAACTATGAAAAAAAGGGAGAGGAAAATTACTTTATATCAGAAACGAAAGAGGGGGCATCACTATAGATTCTATGGATGTTAAAAGATAATAAATTAATATTATGAACAATTCAATGGCAAAAAATTTAATAACTTAAAGTGGATTAATTTTTTGAAAGACAATCTGACAAACTCACATAAAAATAGACACTATGAAGAGGCCTATAATGTTTTTTAAAAAATGAGTAAATAATAAACTTCCAAAACAGAAAGCACCATGAGTTCACTGATGAATTCCACCAAAATTTAATGAGGAAATTATACACTCTACAAACAATTAGGGTTTATTTCAGGTATGCAAGGCTGGTTTAATACTTGAAAATGAATTAATGTAATCTATCATATCAACACACTAATGATGATAAATCACATGATCAATAAAAGGAGAAACAGAATTTGACAAAATTTAACATTCATTCATAAAAATAAACTCTAAGTAAACCTCTTTAACTTGACAAAACATCTGCCAAAATCTCACAGCTGAAATCATAAAGAAAAATTTCAAGCTTCCTCACTAAAACTGAGGCTCCAACCCAGGTGGTGCAGTGGTAAAGAATCTTCCTGCAATGCAGAAGACCCATGTTCTATCCTTGGGTCAGGAAAATTCCCTAGAGAAGGAAATGGCAACCCCCTTCACTATTCTTGCTTGGAGAATTCCATGGACAGAGGAGCCTGGTGGGCTATAGTCCATGGCATCACAAAGACTCGGACATGACTGAGCAACTGAGCATAGACCAATACTGGGAACAGGACAAGAATATCCCCCTGTCATGGAAAAAGTGAAAGTGTTAGTCCCGCAAGTCATGTCCAGTTCTTTGTGACCTCATGGACTGTAGCCTGCCAGGCCCCTCTGTCAAAGGAATTCTCCAGGCAAGAATCTTGGAGTAGGTAACCATAACATTCTCCAAGGGATATTCCCACCCAGGGATGGAAGCTGGGTTTTCTGCATTGCGGACTAATTCTTTACCATATTAGACACCAGGGAAGCCCAGTCCCCTCCCATCACTGCTCTTCAACCTTGTACTGGAATAACAAGTTAATGCAGAAAGACAAGAAAAGGGAGAGAAAAAGATATACATATTGGGAAAGAAAAAGTTGTCTTCATTTACAAATGACTTGATTATCTATGTAGAAAATTTGAAAGAATCAACAATTTCTGGACAAATAAGCAATTATAGCAAGGTTGCAAAACATAAGTTTCATTTATAAAATTCAACCACTTACCTATATATGAGACGTGAACAAATAGTTTGAAGTTAAAAATATACCATTTGTATTACTCCTCTCTCAAATGAAATACATAAAAATCTAACAAAATGGATATAAGATACATTTGAGGAAAACCAAAAAACTATTGAAATAAATGAAAAGAATTAAATAAATGGAGAGATAGCCTATGCTTATGAACACAAAGACTCAATAGTGTTAGGATGTCAGTTCTTCTGAGTTTGGTCTAGAGCTTTAATGCATCTCTATCAAAATACCATCAAGTTATTTTGTGAATACTGATAAATTGGTTCTAAAGTTTATATGGAGAAGAAAGAACCTAAATAGACAAACAAAAATTTTAAATTCTTTTAAAAGTTTACTTAACATTGTTTTGTGGTGTTTTAGAGATCAAGAGGATTTTTCTCACTTTTCCTTTTTTCATCCTCAGTTTTCAGCAAGTGTAACACAACTGCACCACAAAGCAGTTCTCTTGTATTCTTCTAAGCTAGTAGATAATGGTTTCTTGTTATTAATGAAGTCTCATGGTGAGACAGCAGTAGTTTCTTGGTTTATTTTTCCAGCCTTAGGCAGGCTCATTATCCAACAAAGTGAAACAGCTTATGTGCCTTATCATTGAAGGGGGTCTCAACACCTTCTGGAATTTATTTTAATTGTTTGCCTTCCAATATCAGTTCTCTTAAAGTTTCAAGGACACGTGATTCTACAGATTTACTGGTTTCCTTCACTGTTTGGGGAGAAGGTGATGTTTGAATTTGAAGAATTTTTCTTCTGGATTCTTTCACCTTCAATAGGATGAGATTCTCATTGTTAACTAAGAACGCTTAATAACTGGTAAATTCAAAATATGCATCACTAAATCATGGATGCATGTTGGCAAATTCAAATACTTTTGTGGCAAAATAGTCAATGTATACTGATTTTCATTTTATGATAATATATACTCTGCCTTGCTGGACTCTGAGGCTGAGATAATAAAGAAGGCATTAGCCAGGCTATAAACAGTAGATTACCAGTTCCTCCTCAGTTGTTGCATTTCCTGAGAAAGCTTTTTACATAAAAGATTAACTGAAGCAATCAAGTAATCTATATTAATTTTTCAGGTCATTTTGCCAGGAACACTGGCCATACAGTATACTTGAAATGTCTATTACTGGAAATCAAAACTTTTTTCCAGTGTTTATTTAAATTATGTGTGTTGCTCTGCAATTCTTTTTTGAGTTGTGTTTCAAAGTAGAAATGCAAGGTGGTAGTGTAAGCCTTGACAGGTTGTTTTGGGGTTTTTTGGTTTGGGTAATGCAAGTGTCTGACATGCTTTGATTGCTAAGGCATCCACTTCAAAGAGGCATCTACTTCAAGGATGGCTATCTCAAATAAACACATTGCCAACCACATGACTAGATAAAATGTTAAGATGCAATAGCTGAAAGGCTGTCTGGTAGGAAAAGACATTTATAAAGCATTTAAGAGTTTAAAGAAGGGAAAAGAATTCAAAGGGGTCACAGATTATATGTCAAAATTGACAATCCATTCTAGTTTGTAGATGTACTGAAGAATGATACCTGAGCTGTGTCTTGAAAAATAAGTAAGATTTCATAAAGTATAAGGTGGGATCAGCTTGGAAAAAAAGTTTGTATAGGGCTTTACAGGGCAGGGAATCCATATAATAGACATGACAACTTACATGGATTCAAATAATTTAAATATCTTTAAGAAGAATTATAAAATGCATATATTTATTTTCACTGAAGTGTTTCCTTATGTAAATATTTTCTCTCCAGTGACATTGTAACAGAAAAACCCTAATATAAACTCTCTTGTACACTATGGTCCAATAGTTCTAAGTCTTCAAACTACTGGATCAAACATCTATTATCTTTTTGATGTATGCTTATATGTGATTGCTAAGACAGTCTTTCAGTAAAATTAGGTATTTTGTTTTACTGCCTTGACCTACTCATTCACTAAATTGAAATGAAGCCAACCTGGGAACCTGAAATAAAATAAATTCAAGTTGCTTTCATTTTGTTTACTTGTTTCATTAGCAGAGAAATGTATAAAGTGAAAATAAAAGACAAAGAAGCAAATAACTGCAGATGCGGAATATACAATCATTGCCTAAATCTTACAAGAGAGGAATTTGGATTGACATTGAAAAATTAGCTTCTGGAAAGTTTTTACTTACAGGTTTCCTGTACTGTATTACCTACATAACTCTAAGAATAGTCAACCCGTAGGAAAAGTAGGAAAAGACAATCGGGTGAATCAAATCAATTTGACAAATCCCTGGCTTTCCTTTCTTCCTACCAGAGCAGGGAATACACAGGCTGCAAACAAAACATAAATCACTAGGTGTGTGGTTTCCCAAAGTATACCCAGTATCCAAACCTTGCATATTCTAAAAGAGAGAAAGTGAGAAAGAAAAGTTCCAAAATTGTTGAAGAAATGAATGATGCAGGATCATATGGGGCCATCCTGGGTACAAATTCTTTCCATGTCCCCCATTTCTTGTGTAGGAAAAAGGCTTCACCCTCTTTGAACTTTCCTGAGTTCCAAAGGGTAGATTCAAGGAGCTGCTTATCAGGGAGGAGAAAGAATACAGAAATAAAGGAGGAACCATTAACAAACAAACAATAGTGCAGTGATTGGCAGGGTGTAGTACTTCCTCAAAAAAAAAAAAAAAAAAATGTATACACCAGTATCTTAGAATTCTTCTGTGGGAAATGAGGCCCCCCATCCAGGTTCTTTTCCTGGTTCCATGGGCTTTTCCTGGTGGCTCAGATGGTAAAGAATCCACTTGCAATGTGGGAGACCAGGGTTTGATCCCTGGATTGGGAAGATACCCTGGAGGAGGAAATGGCAACTCCACTCCAGTATTCTTGCCTGGATAATCCTCGTGAACAAAGGAGCCTGGCGGGCTACAGTCCATGGGGTCACAAAGAGTCAGACATGACTGAATGACTAAGCACAAACAAGCATGTTTTGCAACTCTATGAACTGCAGCCTATCTGGCTCCTCTGTCCTCCACTGTCTCCTAGAGTTTGCTCAAATTCATGTCCATTGAGTCAGTGGTGCTGTCTAACGGTATTATTCTCTGCCACCCCATTCTCCTTTTGCCTTTGATCTTTCCCTGTATTAGGGTCTTTTCCAATGAGTCACCTCAAGTGTATATATAGAATTATTGGCAAATATTAGACTTAAGCTATATGCAAAAAGTAGTGTTTGTTCTTACATGAACTGAAAAATATGTATTAACTGCAGCTGCTGCTAAGTCACTTCAGTCATGTCCAGCTCTGTGCGACCCCATAGCCAGCAGCCCACCAGGCTCCGCCATCCCTGGGATTCTCCAGGCAAGAACACTGGAGTGGGTTGCCATTTCCTTCTCCAATGCAGGAAAGTGAAAAGTGAAAGTGAAGTCGCTCAGTCATGTCTGACTCTTAGCGACCCCATGGGCTGCAGCCTACCAGGCTCCTCCGTCCATGGGATTTTCCAGACAAGAGGACTGGAGTCGGGTGCCATTGCCTTCTCCCACATATTAACTAATTGGGGTTAAATATGAAATAATGAAATAAAAATATAAAATATTAGCCAAAATGACAAAATAAAATAAAAAGAATTTCTACCTGAACTAAGTCGCTTCAGTTGTGTCCGACTCTGTGAGACCCCATAGACGTCAGCCCACCAGGCTCCCCCATCCCTGGGATTCTCCAGGCAAGAACACTGGAGTGGGCTGCCATTTCCTTCCCCAATGCATGAAAAGTAAAAAATGAAAGTGAAGTCACTCATTGTGTCCAACTCTTAGCGACCCCATGGGCTGCAGCCTATAAGGCTCCTCCATCCATGGGATTTTTCCAGGCAAGAGTACTAGAGTGGGGTGCCACTGCCTTCTCCGACCTGAAGACATACACATACATATATAATTATTTCATGATTCAAGTATCATTATATCAGAATTATATCTATAAATTATATTCAGTTTGTTCTATTACTATAAGAATATTATATTAACACATAAATTGTACTGCAATATTATTTGCTGATTCTGAGAATCAGATGTATTAATTTCTTAAAACATTTGTAAACATTTTAATAAAACAACAGGTTATTGAGAAAATTAGCTGTAATTAAACTTCAGGTAGTGTAACAGTTACTGAGATTTTTAACAGGTAGTCTCCTAATGTCCCTGAAAAATGAATAATGATGAAAATAAAGCTAACAATATAATTAGTAAAAGGAATTTTCATACCTATATTAAAACATAACTGTTTAAAATACAACATAAAATGATGTTCATTTCAGACCTCACAGCTTTAGGTTAAAAATTGGAAACATTTAGTGCAGGATAAGTTTTCTGATTTCTCTTGTGGACAGGGATTTTTGCTTGCCATTCTAGTAGAGAAAGAATGTTGCCCACTATGCTCTTCTACAAGGATCAAGCTGTTGGTCACTATAGCCAGCCTCCTTTACCTGTGGTATGCCCTGAGGGGAATTCAGGATGGAGACAAACAGGAAGCATTCCATATTTTGGATACTGGCCCTAATAGTTAAGCTGCATATCTAAAAAGTAATTTCAATGAGTCTAGACTCTTGCATCTACATCTACATAGAAAAGCACTAAAATTATTAACTTGAGAGGTCTGTTCTTTTTGGTTAGCAGGAATCTTCTGCTTTTTCCCCCCACAAAAAACTCCTGGCTCCTCCCTTAACTCTAAGGAACTGCTCCAAAGAGGCATCTAAAAGGTGTTATGAACTGACTTAGGAAACTGGCAGATTAGACAGTGTAGTCATTGCATACTTGTGGTAATGTGGCCACTCACAAAGCCATATTGCCTAATGCTATCACCAAGACCTCTGATCATATCACTGAGGGAGGGTTATGATTTCATTAATATTATACTTGGTTTTAAGGACTGTCCTCCAAAGGGAGGATTTTAATGCTGGAAAATAGTTTTGATGTATAATTCTCTTTTCCCATAATCTGGCTAATGATGTCTAAATTATTTGGCAAAATTAAAAAGAATATTCTGTTACTCAATCCTAATTGTGAAATATTTTATGATGAGTAAATGTGTCAAAATGGGTTAAAACTAAAGTTTCACTCCTGTCATCTCATAATGGAGTCACTTTTTCACTGCCCACACCATTGTTTTCTACTGTGTTCAACTCACACTCAGCAACTGAAGAAACTACTCTGCAGAATTTTTTTGTCAGTTATGGAGATGGAAAATACATTGGTGGGGGCCTGTGTATATTTGTGTGGTGGCCATGGGAAAGGAAGATACAACTGGAAAGTGTCCCCTCTGTGAAGCCTGAACCTCATTTTACAGATAATGAATTTTGCAAGTAAATGCAAACCAAATAGCAAATTATTGGTGTTTAGTTTTAAAATCAAATATCAGTAATTCTGGTTAAAAAGAATCTGTTGTTACATTGTTAAAAAGTATCATATCTGTTAAAGTACAACATATAGACATACGTAATTATGTATGTACACATATAGTTACTTTTTTCTGCTGTGATATGGCATTAGTTCTACCAAGGAGATCAGAGCTTTTATGTAAGATGCTTTATTGCTAAAGCCAGTGGTTTCTCAAACCTGACTTCTGTTCACATATCAACCCTGGGAAAAAATATCATCGGTATTATCCAAGAGTATTTAAGAACTTATTCTCTGAATTCATAGATTTCCTAGAACACCTTTGAATTCTTAATATAATATTGTATCTATAAAACTCTTAGAAGGTTGCATGGGCTTCCCTGGTGGCTCAGCTGGTACAGAATCTGCCTGTAATGCACAAGACCTGGGTTCAATCCCTGGATTGTGAAGATCCCCTGGAAAAGAAAATGGCAACCCACTCCAGTATACTTGCCTGGAATATCCCATGAACAGAGGAGCCTGGCAGGATACCAGGGCAGCCCATGGGGTCACAGAGTCGGGCATGACTGAGCGACTTCATTTAGAAGGTAGCATGAGGTCAGATTTAATGGTTTACTCTATTATATAGGAGGAAACTAAATGAGTACAATTTGGACACATTGTCTTCTAAGTTTAATTTTCTCTCTTAAAATTCCATGAGATCTATGCTCATTATTTAACATTCTCATTGCTCTAAAGAAGCTGTCATTTCAAGAGGAAACCTGTTATACAAAGATGTCCTAACATTTCCACAGAATTTGTCTCTGCACCTGAAGCGATATATCACATTTCTTGATTAGTGTACACCAGAATAATAACCTGGGATGCTCTCTTGCAGCTTGCATTAATATTATCTGGCCTACATACCTAGAGGTTACTGATCTATTGACTAGCAGTTAATAGCGAGCTGTAGAATGCTTATTTAATTTCTCAATTTAAATGCCTGGATAATGCTGAGGGCACTGCAGATATATAAACAACATGTTCTTGGCCTTAAGAGGTGTGATTATTGCTTAGGATGAGCAATTATTCAAGATATCCTCAGGGGATGTGAGATGTGACAGATGACACACTGACACTATTTAGACGGAGTCTGCCAGATGGTCAGAACCTGCAGTGGTGGAATGAGGACAGTATGAAGGGACCTGGGGCAAAACAGTTTTTCTTTAGCAATCTGGTAGCAGCAACATTTGGAATTTGAGAGACCAGGTCCCAAGGTATAGGAAAAGAACACTGCAAAGCTATATGAGTTAAATATGAACTGAAATTAGACTAATTTCACAATTCAGATTCTTTCTGATTAAATCATCATCTACGGCCTGAGAGGTTGTCTGTTTTTACTTCATCCTGATATATTAATATAAATCAAGTTACAGTTAAATTTTACTTTAAAAAGTGAATTGTTTCTTTATGGCCACAGGCAAAAAAAAAAAAGAGAGAGAGAGAGATGGCTATTGCTCTGGCCACAGTTTCAGTAGTTCTTTAAGGTGTCCTGTTATGAAAATACTTTGCTCTCTTCACCATCTCTGTATGCTGTTTGCAGCTTGTAGTGCTCAAGACCATTAATTTTTGGTCCAACCAGAACGATTGGTGGATGAGTATACAGGGAAGGTAAACTACTAATGAGTATTTGGAGGATAGGAAAGCAAGATTCCCTGCTGGGCTCATTTTTATTATTTTATTGGAGAAGCACAACATAATGGTGGGAAAACAGTTATTCAAGGGAACTATCAAAAGTTTCCTATCCCAGAAAGATTATGCATCTCAGTTGAAACATAATATTTCTGACATGTTTTAATAGTCAAAAATGTTATCAGTGACAACCACAGAGCCCAGAGGAAGATACACTCAACATTCAGTGCAAGATCTGGTCACCACAACACCAAGGGGATAACAGCCAGTTTACACTAAGGAAAGAGGTGGCAGGCATTCATAGTAAAACAACTCTTGCACCACAAAATATTAAACTCACACAGGTTACAGAGTGAAATTTGCACATAGAAATAGCCCTCCAAGACCACTCTAGATAATTCTCTCTCCTAAACTAATAGAACAAGAGAAATAATATGATCAAGAATTAGAGGAGCCACTCTCAATTAAAACATCAAGATAATTCCCCTAAAGTAATAAACAATGAAAGAGATATCTTCAGTCTAATAGACACTGAATTCAAAAAGGAGATAACGGAAGTACTAAAAGCATTTTCTAGGGCTCCAAAATCACTGTGAATGGTGACTGCAGCCATGGGATTCAAAGACGCTTGCTCCTTGGAAGAAAAGCTATGACAAACCTAGACAGCATATTTAAAATCAGAGACACCATTTTGCTGATAAAGGTCCATATAGTCAAAGCTGTGGTTTTTCCAATAGTATGTATAGATGTGAAAGTTGGACCACAAAGAAGGCTGAGGGCCAAAGAATTGATGCTTTTGAACTGTGGTGCTGGAGAGTCCCATGGACAGCAAGGAGATCAAACCAGTCAATCCTAAAGGAAACTGACAGGAATACCATAATAATAGGATACTTCAACACTCCACTCACATCAATGGACAGATCTTCAAGACAGAAAATCAATAAGGCAACAGAGATCCTAAATTATACAATAGAAGATTTAGGCTTAGCTGATATTTTCAAGACATTACATCCAAAAAAAGTACAATACATGTCAAGTGCACATGGAATATTATCTGAGATTAACAACATACTAGAGCACAAAATCCAGCCTCTACAAATTTAAGAGTATAGAAATTATTTCAAGTGTCTTTTCTACCACAATGGGATGGGGGGATGAGAAAACAAATTGCATGTAGATTAAACAACAGGATAGTAAAAAAGAAAAAAAAAAGTTAATGATTATATAAAATAGAAAAAAAAACACCTTATTGCAAGTGACAATGAAAACACAATAATACAAAAATCTATGGGATGCAACAAAAACAATTCTAAGAAGAAAGCTTTAGTGACACATGTCTTCTTTAAGAAGCAAGAAAAATCTCAGTCTGAAGGAAATAACATAACAATGAGGAAATAAATAAGAGATAAAAAATAGAAAAAAAAAAACAATAAAAGCAAGAAGTGATTCTTTGAAAGTGTAAACAAAATTGACAAACCTCTGTTCAGGATCACCAAAAAGAGAGAATGACCAAATTAAAAAAAAGTAAAGAAATTAAAGAGAAAACTGGTATTACAGAAATACCAAAAATTATAAAAGTATATATGAACAATTACATGCCAACAAGTTTGACAAGGTAGAAGAAATGGACAATGTTTGAGAAACAAAGAGCCCACCAAACTGAATCAAGAATATATGACTTGGACAGACAGATCATAAAAGTCTAGGGTCAGATGGCTTCACAGGCAAATTCTACAACATACATACAAAGAACTTACTCTGGCCCTTGGCAAACTCTTCCAAAAGATTAAAGAGGAAGAAATACTTCCAAAGATATTCTATAAAGACCCCATTACCCTGATACCAAAATCAAACAAAGATACTACCAAAAAATAAACTTAGAGGCCTATATGTTTGATAAATATAGATGCAAATATTCAAGAAAATATTAGCAAACCAAATCTAATAACATAATAAAGATCATGTACCATGACCAAGTTGGATTTATTCCTGGTCACAAGGATTGATCAACATATGAATATCAAACATGTGAATATATCAAACAACCTAAGAAGACAAAAGCACATGATCACATCTATAGATGAGAGAAAGTAAAAAGTATCTCATAAAATTCACCATGAATTCATGATAAAAATCCTTAAGAAAGTGGGTATAGAAGAAACATATCTCAACATAATAAAAGCTACCTATGACAAATCTATAGCCAATATAATACTCAATGCTGAAAAGCTGAAAGCATTCCTGCTAAAATCTGGAACAAGATAAGTATGTCCATTCCACCACTTCTTTTTGACATAGTATTAGAAGTACTAGTCATATCAATCAGATAAGAGAAAGAAATCAAAGATATTCAGATTGGTAGGGAAAGGTTAAAATTGTCATTATATACAGATGACATGATACTCTAGACAGAAAACCCTAAAGACTCCACATATAAACTACTAGAACTGATAACTAAATTCAGCAAGCTAGTAGATATAATACTAACATATAGAAATAAATTGCATTTCTTTATACTAACAATGAAATATCAAAATGGAATATAAAATCATATAAAAATACTTAGAAATAAACCTCAAAAAGGAGGTGAAAAGCTTATATGCTTAGAAATACCTAATATTAATAAAGGAAACTGGATATAACTCAAATGAAAAGATAGCACAAGCTCTTGGATTGGAAGAATTAATATTGTTAAAACTATCAATGTACCCAAAGCAATCTATAGTTTTAATGTAATACCTATCAAAATGCTCATGGAAATTTTCACAGAACTAGAAAACTCAATCTTAAAATTTATATAGANNNNTAGAATCAAAAAGACACAGAATTGTCAAAATAATACTGAGAAAAAGAACAAAGCAGGAGACAGACTTCAGACAATATTACAGAGCTACAGTAACCAAAACAGACCATGACTGGCACAAAAACAGACACACATCAACAGAACAGAATACAGAGTTCAGAAGTAAACCCAACAGCTGTGAACAATTAATCTTTGACAGAGGAGGCCAGAATATACCATGGTGAAAAGATAGTCTCTTCAGCAAATGTTATTGGGAATGTTGGACAGCATCGTGTAAATTAATGAAGCTAGAACACACTCCTACACCATACACAAAAATTCACTCAAAATGGCTTAAAGATTCCAATTATAGGACATGACATCATAAATCTCTTAGATGAGATCATAGATAAACCTTCTCTGATGTAAATTGTACCAGTGTTTTCTTTGGTCAGTCTCCCAAAGCAATAGAAATAAAAGCAAAAATAAACAAATGTGACTTAAACTTACAAACTTTTACACAGCAAAGAAAACTACAAACAAAATGAAAAGAACCTGTGGACTGGGAGAAAATATTTGCAAATGATACGATCAACTAGGACTTAATCCAAAGTATATATACAAATAATTCCTACAATTCAGAACATAAAAAAGCAAACAAGCTAATTTTAAAAAATGGGCAGAAGACTTAAACAAACATTTCTCCAAAGAATATATCCATATGGATAATAAATGCATGAGAAAATTCTCAACATTGCTTATTATTAGAGAAATGTAAATCAAAACTGTGATGAAGTAAAACTTCACATAAGTCAGAATGGCCATCATCATTAAAAAAAAAAGTTCTACAAACAATAAATGCTAGAGAGCATGTGGAGAAAAGGGAACCCTCTTACACTGTTGGTGAGAATGTAAATTGATTGATACAGACACTATGGAGAAAAGTATAGAGATTTCTTGAAAAACTAGGAATAAAACTACCATGTGACCTAGCAATCTCACTACTGTGCATGTACCCTGAGAAAATCCTAATTGAAAAAGACACATGTACCCCAATGTTCATTCCAACACTATTTACAATAGCCAGAACATGGAAGCAAGCTAGATGTCCATTGACAGATGAATGAATAAAGTTGTGGTACATATATACAATGGAATATTAATTACTCAGCCATAAAAAGGAACACATTTGTGTCAGTTCTAGTGATGTGAATGAATCTAGAGCTTGTCATACAGAAATAAGTCAAAAAGTGAAAAACAAATTATCGTATATTAAGGCATATATATATATATGGAATCTAGAAAAATGGTACTGATGAACCTATTTGCAAGGCAGGAATACAGACTCAGACAGAGAGCAGACTCGTGGATACAGTGGAGGAAGGAGAGGGTGGGACGAATTGAGAGAGTAGCATTGAAACATATACATTACTATGTGTAAAATATATAACTAATGGGAAGTTGCTGTATAACATAGGGAGCTCTGCCTGGTGTTCTGTGACAATCTAGAGGGCAGGGATGGGATGGGATGTGGGAGGGAAGTTCAAGAGGGAAGGGACATTTGTACTTCTATGGCTGATTCATGGTTGATGTATGGCAGAAACAAACATAACATTTTAAAGCAACTATCATCCAATTAAAATAAATTTTAAAAATGGGCAGAAGACCTAAATGGGCATTTCTGCAAAGAAGACATGCAGATGACCAAAAAGCACATGAAAATATGTTCATCATCACTAGTTAATATAGAAATGCAAATCAAAACTACCACAGCAGCTAGAATACCCATTTTTAAAAAGGTCTATAAATAACAAACGGTGGAGATGGTGTGGAGAAAAGGGGAAGCTCATAGAGTGTTGTTGGGAATGTAAATTTGCTGGGAGCCAGCAAGGGAGATACCTCCCATGACAATGTCATGTGGAGAGGCCTGATGGGCAAGGTGAGTCAGGCTTCAGGGGTTCCCCCTGGGTTTTCCTGAACATCTACCCGCCAAAACCAGAATCTGCCTGCTTTATTACTGTGCTTTCCACTCTTCTGACATTCTCTGGAAAAAAGTTAACTCAGGGCTTCAGTCTCCTGCATATGAAAAGAATATTTCAGCTCAAACCCCTTTGATGGCTCTCTAACTTGCCTGACAGGTTCCCCCGACTTTTACAATTTGTGAATTGTTTACAGCCCCCCCAACCGCGAGAGGCACAAAGCTTAAACATCTTAAAGATATAGAGCCTTTTAAAGTTAAGAATTAGTTTGGTGAAGAGTTTGTTAATGTTTGCCTCCAGGCCTCCATATCCTTTATCTTTTAGGCACCTGGGAGGATATTAATCAATGTAATTGGAATGCAGAAATAGGAATATAGTAGTTTTGATGTTAGCAACACTAGACTTTTGAGTTAATTACTTTTCTCTTTGTTATAAATCACTGTACTTCTTTCATTGTTATAAATTGTTGTATCCTTGCTATGTAAGAATGTAACTTTATTTAGTGCTTTCTGAGAGTGGCACCAGACTTTGGGAAGAACAACAAAAATAAGTCTTCTGGTTGACAAACCCTTATCAGAAAAGGGCTGTAAAATGTTAATTGGCCTTCTGGCCAGAAGATGATGTAAATAACCTAAGACTTGTATATACAACTAAGTATGCAGAGAAAAAGCCTGGTCTCGATAAGAGTCAGGGCTGCTGACACTGCCTAATTTTGTATTACCCATTGATCTCTATGTACAATCAAAAAGTGTAAAAAGCCTTCTGAACAATAAAGGATGGACCAGTTTCTCGGACTAGTCTCTCGAACGAGTTTCTTGGAAATCCGGCTCCCCCCGTGTCAGATATCTCTCTCTTTCTCTCTCTCCCTCCCTCTCCTTTTCCAGCTGAATCCCCATCTGGAGCGGGGAGGCTCGCCACGTCTACTTACTTGCCCCGGCTTTTAAGTCCCGTGAGAGAGGGAGCCCAAGGCGGGGCACACCCTACTATTCAAACAAGTGCCGGTGGCCTAACGTAGATGGTGCAAATTTCTTGTCCTGAAGTTTTATTGGCTTTCCCTGTAAATCAAGTTATTCAGCCTCTTTTCTCCACTGAATTTTCCTACTATTCTATTTCTTCCTATTCTAATCTCTTTTATATTTCTAAATAAATAAGTTTTCCTTGCCAAGCTGTCCCTGCTTCAAATTATCCTGGATCCACCAGGGCTGGACCCTGGCATAAGTTGGTGTAGCCAATACTGGAAACAGTATAGAGGTTCCTCAAAAAGTAAAAATAAAGCACCATATAATCCAGTAATCCTACTCCTGGGCATATGCCCTGACAAAACTATAATTTGAAAAGATACATGTATCCCTTATGTTCTTAGCAATACTATTTACAATAGCCAAGACATGAAAGCAAGCTAAAGGTCTATCAACAGATGACTGGATGAAGATTATGTGGTATATACTTACAATCTTCAGCCATTAAAAATAATTAAATGATTGCTATTTGCAGTAATATGGATGGAGATATAATAATATAGTAATAGCATATATAATAATAATATATATAATCTTTATAATAATATAGAGATTATTATACTTAGCAAAGTAAGCCAGAAAGAGAAAGACAAATGCCATATCTTATCAAATATAAGTGGAAATTAAAATCTGACACAAATGAGCATATCTAAAACACAAACATAGACTCATAGATACAGACAAGAGATTTGTGGTTGCCAAGGTAGGGTTAGGGGATGGAAGGACTGGGAGTTTGGAATTAGCAGATGCAAACTATTGTACATAGGATGGATAAACAAGGTCCTATTGTACAGCACAGAAAACTATTGTTAATATCCTGTGATAAACCATAATGGAAAAGAGTGTGTGTGTGTGTGTGTATACAACTGAGTCATTTTTCTATACAGCAGAAATAAAATACAACATTGTAAATCAACTATATTTCAATATTTTGTTAAATGGCTATTCTATTCCTAGTTGACTGATTTTTTTAAACCATGAATAGGTTTTTAGTATTGTGAATGCTTTCTTTGCACTTATTGAGATGATTTTGTGAATTACTTTTATTCTGTTAATATAGGAAATCATATTGCTTCTCAAATATTGAAAAACTATTGCATTCCTGTGTATAAATTCATCTTAATGATATATTGTCATATATACTGCTCTTTTGTGGAGGATCTTCAGACTTAAAATGTCTGAAGTTTCTTATAACATCTATATAGTCTTAGATGTCAGAAATATGCTGGTCTCAAAAAATGAGTAAGTATCCTCTCATTTAGGATTAAATCTATGAAGTCATCTTAATATACTCTTTATAGAAAGCTTTATGGATAAAAATTAAATGCTTAAAAGGTATAAGTTTAATCAAAAATTCTCATTTTTTTGAATTAGTTTGGGACATTGTTTCTCTGAAGTTTTTGAAATTTATTTTAGAAATTCATCCATTAAATATTTTATCTATTTTGTTGACTTGATGTTGCTCAAAGATCACCATTATTCTTTTAATGTCTGAATTATCTGTAAAGATTTTCTCTCATTTGTTCCTCCTAATTAATAACTTGTGCTTATGTGATTACCTATTGATCTAGTCAAGAATTTACCAGATTTATTTTCCTTTCCAAATAGCTACCATTTACCTTTCTTTTCACTTAAAATATTTTTTCTTCTATTCCATTTATAAGTGCTTTTATTATTACCAACCATTTCTTTCCTTGCATTTACTATG
>SJYQ01104740.1:185367-203804 GCA_006410935.1 Redunca redunca
TCAAGCTCTAGGAAATAGATTCCTGTATTGCATTAAATATTTTTTAAAAATACAGTAACTGGTACCAAATTATGAAAATTCTTCATGATTTATAATGGTAAATGATGGATATAATCTAAGTAAGATATTTAAGCAATTTTATGTGACAGATTTTATAAAGTTAAAAACTATACTTTCCAAAAGCACTAGAAAGGGATTTGAAGGTGGTTATTTCTCACTAATGGTATAAAGGGTATAAGAGAAAAGTTATCATTCATATTTTGCTTTCATGTCATTCTTTTATTAAATATGTTTAGATTCATTGTTTCTATAAATTTGGAAAACAATCCACAAAGGGTAAAGTTGGGAGAAAAGCATTAAATTATATGCATCCCACTGAGTTGTCTTAATTTTCTTTGAAATGTTATTTTTACTATTTTCTTACATTATAGTTAACAATGCCCAGGTGGTGTAGTGGTAAAAGAACCTGTCTGCCAAGGCAGGAGACATAAGAAATGGGGGTTTGATCCTGGGTTGGGAAGATCCCCTAGAGAAGGAAATGGTAACCCACTCCAGTATTCATGCCTGGAAAATCCCATGGATGTGGAGCCTGGTGTGCTACAATCTATAGAGTTGCAAAGAGCTGGACACGACTGAGTGACTTAGCATGCATCCATGGTAAATTTGAGTTACCTTGTTCTTGTTAGGTCATGTTTACAAATATCCTTTTATGGTAAGGCATGAAGTACCACGAGACATCCCAGTAAATATCTGGGTTTTCTTGAAACTCTACCTACTCTAAAGCAAATTAGTATCAGCACAAATATTTTCTCACAGTAAATAATGAGATTGTATTTTCTAATGATAATTAGAGTGAATAACTATCACATCTAATGCTATGAGTACTCAGATTATGACCAGAATGTAGAGGTAGTTATAAGATTCGAAGTAACCATATCCTGCTAGCAGCATCCATTCTTGATAACCATAATCTCTAGTTTGGTTCAGTTGCTTAGTCATGTCTCAATCTTTGCTACCCCATGGACTGCAACACCCTAGTCTTCCCTGTCCATCACCAACTCCTGGAGCTTGTCAAACTCATGCACATCAAGTCAGTGATGCCATCCGACCATCTCATCCTCTGTTGTCCCCTTCTCCTCCTGCCTTCAATCTTTCCCAGCATCAGGGTCTTTTCAAATGGGTCAGTTCTTCACATTAGGTGGCCAAAGTATTGAAGTTTCAGCTTTAGCAGCAGTCCTTCCAATGAATATTCAGGACTGATTTCCTTTAGGATTGACTGGTCTGACCTCCTTGAAGTTCAAGGGACTCTCAAGGGTCTTTTCCAACAACACAGTTCAAAAGCAACAATTCTTTGGTGCTTAGCTTTCTTTATAGTACAATTCTCACATCCATACATGACTACTGGAAAAACCATAGCTCTGATTAGATGGATCTTTGTTGGCAAATAACGTCTCTGTTTTTTAATATGCTGTCTGGGTTGGTCATAACTTTTCTTCCAAGGAGCCAGAATCTTTTAATTTCATGGCTGCAGTCACCATCTGCAGTGATTTTGGAGCCCAGAAATTAAAGTCTGTCACCATTTCCCTTGTTTCTCCATCTATTTGCCATGAATTAGTGGGACTGAATACCATGATCTTGGTTTTCTGAATGTTGAGTTTTAACCCAAATTTTTCACTCTCCACATTCACTTTCATCAAGAGTCTCTTTAGTTCTTCTTTGCTTTCTGCCATAAGGCTGGTGTCATCTGTGTATCTGAAGGTATTGATATTTCTCCCAGCAACCTTGATCCTGGCAATCTCTAGCCCACTAGCAAATACAGTAACAAGGTTGGAAGCACAAATTTCCCATTTTACTCAGAGGAGTGATGGTGCAATCAGCTACTACTTCAGACTTTAATCCCCTAGCTCATTTTTTAAAAACTATTGTCATCACAGAACTGTGTGATGGCCAACAGTTAAAAGTTTATAACTCATCTTGAAGATGGTCATCAGACCTTTCAGGGTGTCTTGATAATATTTTGGTTGTGTTTTAAGGTCATGTTCTATTTATCTGTCAGTTTCTAGACAAGACAGTATACAATAGGACGAGAGTATCTCATGGACATGTGCCATTGTTCTATATCTCATGCACCCTTAGTCTGAGGTAATATTATGCAGAATGTCATAATATTAGCTGGAGGCTTTCCGAGTCCTCAGTTGGAAGTATTGTCTAAGGCTCTGGTGAGTCTCTGATGCTATCAGGGCCAATATACTGTAGTATAAGCCCCATATATTGCTTCCATGTCTCATTCATTTCAAGTGTTAATTGTGCATCCATTGGGGTGGCTGAAGACAACAAATGGCCAATTTCCACTGAAGAAGACAGGCCATATGCTTGTTTTCTTTAGTAGCCCATCTGACTCTAGTTAATGCTCTTCAGAACAATAACTTACTTATTCTCTCAGACCTTTCTCATACCTATCCCAAACATACTATTTCCATTTTACAATGGGTTAGTACTATTTTTAATCAATCTCATGACTTGGGTCTGATTACACAGTTCCTGATGGCATATCTGGTTGTATAATAATTTTCAGCCATACTGCCAAGTCTTTGGTTTTTACTATGGCTTTGTGGCAGTCTTAAAGCTGCTTCACAGATAGCGAATAACCATAGATTGTAGATTATATAGTATCACTCCAGAACCCTAGGTAGCTAGAGCTGTCACTAAAACTCTATTAAGATTATGAAGAGATTCTATATCCTCTAAACATTTTACAGATAAAATGTTTTAATCTACCTTAGATACCTCCAACACCATGGGATCTAATGACTTAAGTGATCAAACAGAGAGGGTCATGTATACTGAGACATTAACATGTTGCACATTCCTTTGTTCTGGCTCCATTTAAAACTGAGAAGTAAACAAATCACTGCTGAATGAGTTCTAATATGTATCCCAGAATTTGCTATGAGCTCTCTTCAAAACCTCAAAAGCCCACTAAGTGCTGTTTTTTGTAGATAATACAAAGCATAATGACTTTACCTTGAATGTTTCAGCATGCCCCAGAGCAATAAACCTCTCCCCCAAATAATGCAAAATGATAGCCCTCTGAATCTTTGTAATATTTCCCATCTTCTCATGCACATGTCCTCACACGACAATGCCCAGATTACTTGTCACTTCTGGCTTACCAGATCTCAGTCTTTCATATTGTCAGTAGAGTGCACTAATGTGTGGGATGTGTATAATGAAGGCCCACTTCATTATACACTAAACCACTATGGTGGTTTAGTTGCTAAGTTACGTCTGACTCTTGTGACCCCATGGACTGTAGCCTACCAGGCTCCTCTGTCCAGGGGATTCTCCAGGCAAGAATACTGGAGTGTGTTGCCATTCCCTTCTCCAGAGGATCCTCCTGACCCAGGAATGAAACCTGGGTCTCCTGCATTGCAGGCAGATTATTTACCAACTGAGCTACGAGTAAAGCCTATTTGTATCATAGAGAGTGAATATGTCCATGGGGGAACTATCAGAGATAAGCTACTGTCCATGTCAGATGAATGTGAAATACTCCTGCTTCTTCTACTCAATAGGGATTGGAAGGAATGAATTTGCAGATCGATAACAATGTGCCATGTGTGAGAAGTTGTGCTGAACGTTTCTAGTTAATCATACTACCTGCAGCAGAAAGCAAACCTTGTGTCTAAGGTCTGACTGCTCTTATGGTAACCAGACAACACCATGATTCATCTAACAGCATTCCCTACATCTCTTATGTACTGATGTTTATGAAGCTGGTTGATACCTTTCTAGCAGTATCATGATTCATACTGCTTATAAAGTCTTAGGAACTGAAGTACTTCAGCAAGCCAGGGATTTTCAGTACCCTACTTAACTATCAGTAATGCAGTCTCCACTATCATCTGGTCAGCAAGTGATTGGATTTTCCCCAACTCCATCCTCAGGGTTTACTTCCTAAGACCTCTTTTGTTTTCAACTCACTTGATTTGAGTTCTCCTGCAAGGAGACCTGAGTATTGTTTCTTTAGAAAGTGATACAGCAAAACATTGGTAGGGGAGTAGGGAACAACAACAGGAAGAGGAAAAAGTGGAGAAATAAAGTATGCATTGTCAAGCCAGGTACCATCATATACTCTAGAAGCTCAGCTTCCCTGGGGGTAGTCTGAGTAAAATCAAATATATGCCTTGGTTCTCCCAACTAGGGAACAAGAATTATGTGGTATTTATATACCAAATCACTAATGTCACTGGATGAGGGTCTCTTCTGGGGTACTTGCACCCTGTCTAGTTTTCCCTGAATTTGGAACAGTGGACTTCTTGGGCCAGGAAAAAAAAAAAAAATAAAGCATCTTTAGACAAAGATCACAGGTATTTTCAACATACTGCCTTTATTCTGTAAAGTATGGACCTGATACTAATAGTTTTTACTAGTACTAGAGACTCTAGAAATTTGTTCCAGGATAGTACAGAGATTGATCAGGTTTAGGGTTTGCTAGAAATAAAATAATTGACTAACCTGTATCATAAAAGGAAATGAAGGCCAGAAAGAATTTTAAAATCAGGAGAAGAAGACATTACATGACTAGATGCTATGATATGAATAAAAGGACAGGTGTAATAGGAGGAAGCGAATGTTATAAAAAGAAGGTTATTGTCACCCTCAAAGTCACATAGAAAAAATAAAATTTTTATTTTATTTTATTTATTTTAGATCAACATTCCAGAAAGCACAATTAAATCCAGGAAGGGCAGTGGTCAGATTTGGATTAATAAATAGAAATCTATCATAAAAATGTGTGAAATTACCTAAGAAGAGCTAAGTGTATCAAATGGCACATGGTTATTCTTTGACTCTAAATACCCTGGTAAGAGAAAATGTTATCATTCTTCCTTAGCTGTTCCATCAAATATCTATTCTCTACTTACATATTTCCAGTGAAAGGGAAAAAGTGACCTACACATCATTGTAAGAATTTGATGCATATTCCCATGGCAAAAACTATATAAAAGTAGACTATATGAAATTGAAGACACTGAATGTTTGGGTGACTTTAAAAAGCTCATATAGGCCATTGCAGATGATATGGGCATAGCATAGTAAACAACAATTAATGTTACAGATTTAGTGAGTGCAGTGCATGCCATTAGGGAGGGAGAGGGAACTCTGGACCCAGCAAAGCAGAGATTGGGTAAAACAATAGCTATTTGTTTAGTGCTATTGAGGACAAGAGCTTCTAATATGGAATCAACTTTATAGGCAGTCTGGGGTCAGAATGCAAATAGTTTTGAAAATCTGAGTGGTTTAAATTTTAATCTGTAGGAAAGAGTAGCCACTGATGGTTTTTAAACAGAGGAGTGGCATGGATAGAAATACGAGGGATGTTTAGGTTTAAGAGAAAGGAGAGAGAAGATGCAATGAGATCATGTAACTCCAAGATTATTTAGCAGTAGAATAAACTGAGGAGAAGCAGTCAGAATGAGATAAGGCAGAGTATTTTGGAATAACTGATTTGAACTTGTTTTTGCATTATGGTTTTTAAAATTATGGAATACAGCTAACAAGGAACATTATTATGAATGTTAGCCCATCTCTAGTTTATATGCCATCTCTGGCCTATGAAGATGCGATGATGAATGGTGGGGGTTGGCAGAGTAACTGAAAATTCCTTTCCCTCAAATCCATCCCTGTACTCTACCTCTGAAAATTCCCAAGCTTGGTCATCATCTCTGCTTTTTAGTCAGAATAATAAAAGACATATTTTTAGATATGTATGAAGGGAATATTTTAAATAGAATGTTTTTATTTCCCATGATTTTGTTCCTCAGTACAAAGCCTATTTCAATGCAGTTACCTCAAAAAGAGGGATAAGAAGATTACAAAAAAGAGTAAGTGACTAACTAGAGTTAAACTACTAAAGGAAAGAAAATTTTAATTTAGAAAGTGCTGTTTGTAAGACTCTTTAATACATCCTTTTTAAAAGCCTTTGACTGTGTGGATCACAATAAACTGTGAAAAATTATTAAAAAGATGGGAATATCAGATCACCTTACCCATCTCCTGAGAAACCTGTATGCAGGTCAAGAAGCAACAGTTAGAACTGGACATGGAAGAATGAACTGGTGCAAAATTAGGAAAGGAGTATGTTGAGGCTGTATAGTGTCACCCTGCTTATTTAACTTATACACAGAGTGCATCATGCAAAATGCCAAGCTGGATGACTCACAAGATGGAAAAAAAAATTTCTGGGAGAAATATTATCAACCTCAGATATGCAGATGATACCACTCTAGTGGTAGAAAGCAAAGAGGAACTAAAGAGCCTCTTGATGAAGGTTAAAGAGGAGACTGAAAAAGTTAGCTTAAAAAAAAAATCCAAAAAATTAAGATCATAGCATCAGGCCCACCACTTCATGGCAATTGGATGGGGAAAGATGGAAACAGTGTCAGATCTCATTTTCTTGGGCTCCAAAAACACTGTGGACAATGATTGCAGCCATGAAATTAAAAGACACTTGTTCCTCCAGAAAAATATGGCAAACCGAAATAGCATGTTAAAAAGCAGAGACATCACTTTGCCAACAAAGGTCTGTAGAGTCAAAGCTATGGTTTCTCCAGGAGCCATGTACAGATGTGAGCAGTACACCATAAAGAAGGCTGAGTGCCAAAGAACTGATGCTTTCAAACTTTGGTGCTAGAGAAGACTCTTGAGAGTCCCTTGGACAGCAAGGCAATCAAACCAGTCAATCCTAAAGGAAACCAACCCAGAATATTCATTGGAAAGACTGATGCTGAAATTAAAGTTCCAATACTTTGACCACCTAATGCAAAGAGCCAACCCACTGGAAAAGACCCAGATGCTGGGAACTTGGATGGCAGGAGAAGAAGAGGGCAACAGAGGAAGAGATGGTTGGATGGCATCACTGAGTCAATGGACATGAGTGTGAGCAAATTCCAGGAGATAGTAAAGGACAGGGAAGCCTGGCATGCTATAGTCAGTCCATGGGTTGCAAAGAGCTGGACACAACTTAACAACTGAACAACAAGAATAATGTCAGCATCATGACAACGTGAGGTGTTCCCTTTGTCTCTTCCCTTCAATCTACCAACAGTAACATTTCTGTAACTCAACGGTGTGTCAGTCCAACACACTGAAGAGCAGATAATTCCTCACATCCATACATCTAAAAAGTGAGTGGAATAAAAGAGGAGGCAACATGAAGGAAACAACAGATATGGTACTTGCAATCCAGGATCCCCAGTTGCAGCAGATCAGCCTAAAGCTCCAGAGAACCAGAAAATATGGATGTGAGCATACAAAAATGCAGAGGTATTTATGGTCACAGGGAACCAGATGGCAGTAGGGCTTGAAATCTTATGTAGCAGTAGTGACATGACAACCCTGGTCACAGCAGAGACACCCCTATCCTGGCTTTTCCTCCAGGTCCCCCTTTTCCTGCAGTGTCAGAGCCTGTGATCCAAGAGACTCTGAATGCAGTGAAGGTGTCCAGCATGCTGGCCCCCCAGGTGGCAACACTAGGAGTAGCAGGATATTATGATTTCAGACGCGTAAGCACTGACAGTGACTCCAGACAACACCTCTGACAAAGGTGCTGTGCTAGTTACTCGGTTGTGTCTGACTCTTTGTGACCCCCTGGACTGTAGCCCGCCAGGTTCCTCTGTTCATGGGGATTCTCTGACAAAGGTAGTGAAGGGTAAAACTGTCCATTCTGAAATATGGCCAGAGGCAGCTCAGCTAGGAGAAACTTAAAATGTGTGCTATACTGTTACTTAACTGAAAAACAAAAGAAGGACCTCTAATAATTCAGTAATAGCATGATGGACTTTTAGAATTAAAAAAGAATAAACAGAGATTTTATCTCAAGAAGAAAGGTGCTTGCTACTTCAAATGTGCCAGCAGAGAAATAACTCAGGCATGAAAAGCGACAATAAGAAGGTACAAATTACAGTTCTCCAGTAACCAACAAACTCATGGAATACTATGACCTAACTGACAGAGAATTCAAGATAATTGTCATAAAGAAACTCAAAGAGCTATAAGAAAACTCAGAAAGGCAGTTCATTGAGCTCAGAAATAAAATTAATCAGCAGAAGAAACACTCTATTACAGGTATTGAAATTTAAAAAAAATAAAATTCTGAAGCCAAAAACCTCAAAGAGATGAAGAATACATTAAAAGCAATGGAAATAGAATAGATCACATGGAAGAAAGAATTAGTGAGCTAGATGATGGGAATTTTGAATTGATACAGGTAGAGGAGAAGGGAGAATTTCAGTGAAAACAGTCTTTGAAAACTATCCAGTTCTATTAGGAGAGCAATATTAAAATAATGAAGATCCAGAGGGAAAAGAGTGGGAGAAGAGAACAGAGAGTACATTTAAAGAAATAGGAGCTGAGAATGTCTTAAACCTGGGGTGCAAACTAGGTATACAAGGCCATGAAGCTAAGAGAACTCCTAACTACCTCCATTCAAAGATACCTTCTCTGAGACACATTATATCTAAATTGTAAAAGTCAGTGACAAAGAATTTTAAAGACATCCAGGGAAAAGGATGGTAACCCACAGATATACCCCCATTAGGCTAGCAGCAAATTTCTTAGCAGAAACTTTATATGCAAGGAGAGCTCAGATGACATTCAAAATCCTGGAAGATAAAACCTTTCACCTAAAAATACTCTATTCAGCAAAGCTTTCATTCATATATGAAGGAGAAATAAAGGGTTTCCCAGACACAAAAGCTGAGGAGTTCCATCAACACTGGACCTGTCTTACAAGAACTGTTGAAAGAAGTGCTTCTATCTGGAACAAAAAAGGCAAATGTAAAGAAAAAATTTGAGTAAGGTACTAGGACCAGAAAAGTGCAAGTCTATATTGGACTAGGTTGTTAAATACTTAAATATATCATAAAGGTCAAGGGAAATAAAAGCAGTAAAAATAACTAACCACTTCAAATTGGTAAAGATCTCACAATGTTAAAAGGCATAATTTGGTAATATGATAAAACTACAAGAAAAGAGGAAAAACATGGAACTTGTATAGACAAATACATGGTATCATCAGAAAATGAACATTTTATCTATGAGATGTTTTATACAAACTTCATGGCGACCACAAAACATAAATCTAGAGAAGAGACATGAAACATAAGAGGAAACTGAGAAAATCATACAAAAGTATCAAACTAAAAAATCACAGAAAAACACAAGGAAAAAGGAACAATACAGATACAGAGAAACCAGAAAACAAAAGATAAAATGAAGTACTAAGATCTCATCTATTAATAATCACCCTAAATAGAAATGGGTTGAATTAGGCAATCAAAAGACACAGAGTGACTGAATGAATTAAAAAATAAGATCCAACTGTATGCTGCTTCCAGGACACTCTAACAAGCTGTAAGTACATAAGCAGTACACTAACACTGACCTTAGAAATATCATTCTGAGTATGTCTTCTCTGGCAAGGGAAACAAAAGCAAACATAAATAAATGGGGCAAAAACTGGATTTGCACAGCAAAGAAAACCATCAACCTAATTAAAACATATTGGCAAAACCAATACAATATTGTAAATTAATTAATCTCCAATGAAAATAAATAAATTTATATTTAAAAAACATATTTTGGAAAAAATATCTGCAAATCATAACTGAAAGTGGTTAACATCTTAAATATATAGCTAGCTCATACCAAAAATAAAAAATTAATGGGGAGAGAAGCTGAATAGATATTTTTCCAAAAAAGACATATGGATAGCCAACCATACAGATGGCTAAACATCACTATTAGGGAAATTAAAATCACAACCACAATGAACAATCACTTTACCCCTTTTAGAATGGCTATTAGAAAGCAAGGCAAGAAATGAAAAGTGTTAGAGAGGATGGAGAAAAGTGAATCCTCATATACTTCTGGTGGGAATATAAGCTGGTGCAGCAACAGTGGAAAACACTGTGGAGGTTCCTCACTAAATTAAGAAAGAACTACCATATCATCCAGCTATTTCACTTCTGAGAATTTATCCAAAGAAAACAAGAACACAAGTTTGAAAAAATACATGCACTCCTATGTTCACTGCAGCACTATTTACAATAGCCAAGATGTGGAAAAAATCTAAGTACCCACAGACAGATAAAGGGATAAAATAGATATACACAATGTAACACTACTTAGTCATTAAAAAAAAAAAAAAGAAACTTGTCATTTGTGACAATGTGGATGGGGCTCAGGCTGAACGAAATGTCAGATGAAGAAAGGCAAATATCATAAGATTTCACTCACAGGTGAATTTTTCTTAAAAAAAACATGAACAAATCAAAATAAAAACAGATACAGAGAAAAAAGTGATTACTGGAGGGAAAGAGGGTGGAGGAAAGGTGAAAAGGATAAAGGGGGTCAACTGTATGGGGAGGGATGGAGAAAGTCTTTGGTGGTGAGCATACTGAAATTTATACAGAAGTCAGGATATAATATGGTAGACATGAAATGTATAATGTTATAAATAAAAAGTCTGAAAACAAAAATAAATTAATGCTTTTGAAAATGTCAGATTGCCGTTATTATTTAGGCACGTGATAAAGTCAATTAGTCAACTCATGGACTATGCCATGAATATGCAGTAAGATATTTTATCTGAAAATGATATTTTTGCCCATTTATTGTAACAATAATCACACATGCTATTTCAATATGTTAATGATTCTAATTTATGTATAAATACAATATACTATGTGTGTGCTAAGTTGCTTTAGTTGTGTTTGATTGTATGCCATCCTATGGACTATAGCTCACCAGGCTCCTCTGTCCATGGAATTCTTCAGGCAAGAATACTGGAATGGGTTGCTATGCTCTCCGCCAGGGGATCCTCCTGAGACAGGTATTGAAGCTGCATCTCTTTCCTCTCCTGCTTTGGCAGGTGGGTTCTTTACCACTAGTGAAATCTGGGAAGCCCCACGATATTATACACACACACACACACACACACACACACACACACAATATACTATGTATTATACTACTATTGTTCAGTTGCTCAGTAGTGTCTGACTCTCTGAGATCCCATGGACTACAGCAAATGAGGATTCCCTGTTCTTCACCATCTCCTGGAGTTTGCTCAAACTCATGTCCATTGAGTCGGTGATGCCATCCAATCATCTCATCCTCTATCATCCCCTTCTTCTCCTGCCTTTAATCTTTCCCAGCATCAGGGTCTTTTCCAATGAGTTGGAGTACTATATATACTATACTAATTGCTTTGATTTGTGATAAAATATAATTCCATGTGGAGAAGGCAATGGCACCCCACTCCAGTACTCCTGCCTGGAAAATCCCATGGACAAAGGAGCCTGGAAGGCTGCAGTCCATGGGGTCGCTGAGGGTTGGACACGACTGAGCAACTTCACTTTCACTTTTCACTTTCATGCATTGGAGAAGGAAATGGCAACCCACTCCAGTGTTCTTGCCTGGAGAATCCCAGGGACGGGGGAGCCTGGTGGGCTGCCGTCTGTGGGGTCACAGAGTCAGACACGACTGAAGTGACTTAGCAGCAGTAGCAGCAGCAGCAGCATAATCCCATGTTTTGAAAATTGTCTGATGGCATAGTATAATGGAAAAAAAAATCACATTTTTCCCCAGGAACTAAAATAGGAGTATATCACCAATAACAAAATGCAAATTAAATATAATACAAATTTTCAAGAAATATAACTTTTACTTGATAGTATAACCATAAGCTGCTGAAAGATCATAACTTCTATGCTTGTAAGAAAGAAGTAACAGTTTATCATTATTACTGTTTTGAAACATTTTATATATGCCAGTAAACGCTGCCAACTCTTTTACCAATGCCAAAAGGTTAAAAAAAAAACAAACCTGTAGCTTTAAACAGAATTTAAGTGAGGAAACTGTGAGAATCCTCTGGTCAGATCCCTGGTTGATTTGTCCTCCATACATGATGCAGTCCCAATGCTACTGTTACTCAGTTTCAAAGTCATATCTCTTTGCAACCCCATGGGCTGTAGCACACCAGGTACCTTTGTTGTCCATTATCTCCAGGAGTTTGCTTAAATTATTGTCCATCAAGGTGGTGATGCTATCTAACTATCTCATCCTCTACTGCCCCCTTGTCCTATATCCTTAAGTCTTTCCCAGCATCATGGTCTTTCCTAATAAGTTTGCTCTTTGCATCAGCTGACCAAAGTACTGGAACTTAAGCTTTAGCATCAGTCCTTCCAATGAATATTCAGGGTTGATTTACTTTAAGACGGACTGGTTTGATCTCCCTGCTGTCCAAGGGACTCTCAAGAGCCTTCTCCAGAACCACAATTTGAAAGTATCAATTCTTTAGTGGTCATTCTTCTTTATGATCCAATCTTCACATG
This sequence comes from Redunca redunca, assembly GCA_006410935.1. Taxonomy (NCBI): domain Eukaryota; kingdom Metazoa; phylum Chordata; class Mammalia; order Artiodactyla; family Bovidae; genus Redunca; species Redunca redunca. The sequence goes on from SJYQ01104740.1 coordinate 197,769, forward strand.
CAAATATGGATATTAGAAAAACCATAGCTTTACCTTTGTCAGCAAAATGATTCTGGTTTTAGTCACATAATCATTTTCCTTTAGTTCCTCTTCCTGTTCATACTCTCAAGATAAAGATATTGAAAATATGGAAGAGTGAAAATTAGTTATCAAATTTTCCATCTACTAAGCAGGCTAAGGTTATACAGAAGGGTATATTTTTAGGTGAGTTGATAAGGGAAGATTTCTCCGAAGACATGAGTTTAAGAGACATGTAACTAAAGGTGAGGAACCCTGGAAATGTCTTGGAAAAGACTATTTTTGGTAGTCTGAAAAATGAATAGAAAAACTAGTGACAGAGCCTGTCTTGATTGTTTAAGGAGCTGCAAGTTGACCTGCGAGTCTGAAGCAAAGTAACCCCAGTGGGAGAGTTAAGTCTTTCCTAGCATCATGGTCAGCGAGATTATGTAGGATGCAGTAGTCGATAGGAAGAAACTTAGGTTTTATTCCCAGTGTGCTGAAAGTTCAGAAGACTATGTTAATGAGGAAAATAACATGATCTAACTGGCATTTGAAAAGATGCATTCTGGTTGTTGTGTGGAAAACTGATATAAAGAACCAGGGTATGTGGGAGCATGGAGATCAATTAAAAAGGTTGTTGTTCAAGCAGGCATTAGATGCTCTGAGTGGCTATGGTGGTGGTATATATGACATGTGGATAAAGAATTAAATCTAAAATGTGCTGTAAATTTAAAATTTAATGAAACAAGATTTACTAAGAGACCATGCAAAGATATGAGAACAAGGTGACAAGTATAACTCCAAGTTTTCAGGTAGGAGTAACTTGAAAAATGCCACTGCCACTTACTGAGTTAGAAAATACTGGAAAAGAAGTACATACAGGTTAAGTCCATGATGTCTCTTAAACATCCAAGACAGATGTATGATTCTGCAGTACAGGGAGGATACTGAGGGACAGCAACACACCAGAGGTAGACTAAAGGGGTTTTGCAATAAGGGGATTAAATGGAGAAAAGAGAAATGAGGTGAGGACTAAATTCTAGGAGATGCCAAACTTAACAAGTGGAGGGGTTCTTAAAAGATGGGAAGGGTATATCAGATAAGGATGAGACTTAAGCCTCAATGATATGGGAAACACTAGGAACATTTTGTATCACAGGGAATGAAGTGTTTCAATATCCATTTCACCCTTATAACCACTCTGGATGAGAGAATAGATAGCTATTTTATTTTTACCTACTGGGTCAGTGAGGGTTTCCCTGTTTGCTCAGTGGTAAAGAATATGCCTGCCAATGCAGGAGGCACAGGTTTGATTCCTGGATCAGGGAGATCTCCTGGAGAAGGAAATGGCAACCCACTCCAATATTCTTACCTGGAGAATACCATGGACAGAGGAGCCTAGCAGGCTACAGTCCATGATGTTGCAAAAGAATCAGACTTGACTTAGAGACTAAAAAACAACAAATAGGTAAACACTTGGGGTTCAGAAAGATTAGTGTGTAATAGTGTGTGTGTGCTCAACCGTGTCTAACTTTTTGTGACCCCACGGACTATAGCCTGCCAGGCTGTCTATGGAAATTTCCAGGCAAGAATACTGGAGGGTGGACACATAGGCCTGTTTGAGATTCCTGAGCCATACAGCAAATTCCCATCAGTCATCTATTTTACACATGGTAATGTAAGTTTCCATGTTACTCTTTCCATACATCTCACCCTCTCCTCCCCTCTCCCCATGTCCATAAGTCTATTCTCTGTTTCTCCATAGCTGCCCTGTGAATAAATTCTTCAGTATCATTTTTCTAGATTCCATTTATATGCATTAGAATATGATGTTTATCTTTCTCTTTCTGACTTACTTCTGTTTAATAGGTTCTAGGTTCATCCACCTCATTGGAATTGACTCAAAGGTGTTCCTCTTTATGGCTGAGTAATATTCCAGAGGGGTGGGATGGCGAGGGAGATGGGAGGGGGATTCAGGAGGGAGGGAATATATGTACACCTATGGCTGATTCATGTTGAGGTTTGCCAGAAAACAACAAAATTCTGTAAAGCAATTATCCTTCAATTAAAAAATTAACTAATTAAAAAATACAAGGTAGAGGCTATATTTCCTTCTCCAGGGGATCTTCCCAACCCAGGGATTGAATCCAAATCTCCTATGTCTCCTGCATTAGCAGTGGATTCTTAGACATATCCACTATTATAAAGTTAGTAAATAGTAAGAAATACCTAGAACAATGTGTCTTCTGAGGACTAGACCAAAAACTTAAACTTAAAGCAAAAATAAAATTGAAAATCATGAGTAGTTTTTTAAACAGAGAAAAATATTTTATCTATGTGTTCAGTTTAGTCGCTCAGTCGTGTCTGACTCTTTGTGACCCCATGAATCGCAGCACGCCAGGCCTCCCTGTCCATCATCAACTCCCGGAGTTCACTCAGATTCACATCCTTTGAGTCAGTGATGCCATCCAGCCATCTCATCCTCGGTCATCCCCTTCTCCTCCTGCCCCCAATCCCTCCCAGCATCAGAGTCTTTTCCAATGAGTCAACTCTTCGCATGAGGTGGCCAAAGTACTGGAGTTTCAGCGTTAGCATCATTCCTTCCAAAGAAATCCCAGGGCTGATCTCCTTCAGAATGGACTGGTTGGATCTCCTTGCAGTGTAGACTTCAGTAAAAGCTTAAATTTATAGACTTTGACCAAAGTACTTAAACACTATTGATAGATGTCTTTCTCAGAAGTGAGAAGGAAGCCTATAGCTCATTTTAAAAATTTCACAGGTAATATATTTGAAACATTCTAGTATGAAAAGTGACTGTCCTTTGATAAACACTAGCATAACAGAGGAGACAAAAGTCAGGGTTACTTACTTCATAGAAGAAGTTCCACAGAGGCCTAGAAGATACAGTAATGTTAAATACTTCTAAAGCATGTGTAGGTTGATAGATTTCCCAATATATATGTCCAGATTTCATAAAGATCAAAGGAGAATTTAACAAACTATAGTATAGAGTATAATTAAGTAACCTTTTTCTTGCCATTATTAGTCTCTTAAAATATCAAAATATGAAAAATAGAGTTATTTTATCATAGTTTTTAATTAAAATTTAACCAGATCCTTAATTCTTTAGTATAAAAAAATGGGACAATCAGAAATATAATTCACTAGCACTTATTCCATCCCAAAATCTGTTAGTATTGTTTCATATTTTATGTTATCATGCCTATAACATTCATAGTTTTTAAATATAATTGTGATTATTTTTCATAATTAAGTGAATATGATAGTTATACCACTATCATTTCAAAGTTTATTCATTTCTGGGATTTTTGTTGTTATTTTTTCTTTTTTGGCCTCAGGATTTTAGTTTTCCAACCAGAGATTGAACCTGACCTTCAGAAGTGAGAGCTCAGAGTCCTAACCACTGGATTGCCAGGGGATTACCCGAGTTCCTTAAACTGTCTTCATTTTGTTAATGAGAACAAGAAAGAAAAAAAAAAAAGTGCTGCATGTACTTAGCTTCTGCAGTTTTAGAATTTGTATTTATTTCCTCTGTATTTGAACAAAAATGACATGTTTTTATTAGGGAACACATTCATTCTTTCAACAGTTGTAGAACTGGCTTCATTTTCTCTGGGCATTGAACTGTATATATGAGAAGCCCAAATACAGTGTATAAGGTTTTCTAATTTTCTTTCTTCTCCAGATAAGATGTCTCTATAATTTTTATTTGAATATTAAAAAGTTAGCTCTGCTGCTGGGGTCCAGCCCCAGTGGACCCAGGGTAATTCAAAGGGGAGATGGAATCAGTATCTTAGGAAAAAGCTATTTAATTACAGATATAAAGAGATTAGAAAAGAATAGTGTAGTAGGAAAATTAGTGGAGAAAAAGAGGCTGAATAACTTGGTTTACGTGGAATACCAATGAAACTCCAAGACAAGGAATTTGCACCATCAACATAGGCCACCAGTGCCCACTTGAGTAACAGAGGGTGCCCCACCCTCTCACATGGATCTTAGAAGCCAGGGCAAGTAAGTAGACATGGTGGGCATCCACACTCCAGATGGGAATTCAGGCAGAAGGGGAAAGAAAGAACGACATGGGGGAATCAGTCTTTCCAGAAACTGATCCGTTTTCTTCATTTTCAGGTTTGCTTATATACTTTTTGTTATACATAGGGATGAATACAGAGTCACGCAGGGTCAGCAGACCTGACCCTTGTCAAAATCCGGTGCTTCATATAAAATTATACAAAGGTCTTAGGCGTTTTACATCATCTTCTGGCCATGAGGCCTGCTGACATTTTATGGCCCTTTCTGATAACGGTCAGTTGTCCAGAAAACTTATTTTTTCCAGGGGTGATTTTTTCTTAAACTAGGCACCACCCTCTGAAGGTACCAGCAAAGTTGCATTCTTATAGAGTGAGAGTGCAGAGGGTCATAATCAAGAAAAGGAATTTACTTAGCCTAAGGTTTAACATGATTAATCTTAAGGGTTAATACTTATTTCTCCTATATGTTAGTTATATTCATTATAAGGGCAGGGAATATGGAGATTTAGCAGCAAATATTGGCTCAACAAATGAAAAATCCTTCACCAGTATAATTTCTAATCAACCCACTATATTATACTAATAATTTTCTAACTTCTCAAAAGAGTCTGTATTTAGAAAGTTTTAAAGCATCTCATGCCTCTCACGTTTGGGAGGCTGTAAACAATCACATGTGGCTGGACGAACCTGCTGAGGCAGGCTAGAGAACCTTCAGAGGAGTTTGTAAGATGAAACACTCTTGTCACGCCCAAGAATTGTTATTAACTGGAGCTGCAAGTTAATTCCTTCTCTGAGAGAGGTGGTAGGGGGTCAGCCCCCTGTAAAGTCAGAGGTATAGGTGAGAGCATAAAACAGTAAAGTAGGCACTCTGGTTTTGGGGGTAGATGCTCAGGAACAGGGGGTCTCCTGAGGCTCGATCTCGCCTTTGAGTAATGCCGAGCCTCCTTCCTCATGACCTTTGCCACTGGCGGAATTCCTCATGCTGGCTCCCGGCACTCTGTGCCTTAGAGTTTTTAGATCCCAATTTTATTGCTGTTGTTGCTATGGCAAGTGTCATTTTCCCCTGGAAATGAAAATGTTCCCTCAGAGGCAAATATTTCTAGAAGCATAGGTTTTAATGTTTCATAATATTACTATAAGTAATTATTAATTACTTCTACAATTTGTCAGTACCCCCAAATACTTGTATTGATGTTTTCTGTCTTTTCTAATGATCTTAAATTGAGTTCCTTTATTCTAAATTCTTTGTAATATTTTTTTATTAAGATGTCCTGGGTACAACTAGAAATTTTTTCCAAGTATATAGTTCAGAGTGAATTAGGTTACAGCACACCCTTCTAAAATTAGATATTAGAAAGTCAGTATGGTCACCACTGAACAAAGTGTTTCCATGTGTTCTAAGTCACTTCATACTGGGGGTCAATCAATAAAGTTAAACTTCAAAGTTAGTGAGAGATGGAAAAACAGGAGTTTTTCCTGGTTATTCTTGCACTAGTTTCCAAGTATACCTAATTTTCCCATATGCATCTGAGGTACGTAAATAAGTCAAGAATTGTGAACTTCAAGGAAGCAAGAATTCAACTTTTATCATTGTTTCATGTAAACTGTATGTTTATAATAGGTTTCTTTTTTATTGTGTTTAAGGAGTTCTTTGCTAGTTTTCATGTGGTGAGAATGTTCAAACATGATGGATGTGGATTTTCTCATTTTTTTTTGTTACACTATAAAGCAGAAATAAATGTTTTTCTGGAACTCTCTTGCTTTTTCCATGATCCAGCGGATGTTGGCAATTTGATCTCTGGTTCTTCTGCGTTTTCTAAAACCAGCTTGAACATCAGGGAGTTCACGGTTCACGTATTGCTGAAGCCTGGCTTGGAGAATTTTGAGCATTACTTTACTAGCATTTGAGATGAGTGCAACTGTGTGGTAATTTGAGCATTCTTTGGCATTGCCTTTCTTTGGAATTGGAATGAAAACTGACCTT
>SJYQ01104740.1:204037-223572 GCA_006410935.1 Redunca redunca
TGGCATCTGGTCCCATCACTTCATGGGAAATAGATGGGGAAACGGTAGAAACAGTGTCAGACTTTATTTTTTGGGCTCCAAAATCACTGCAGATGGTGACTGCAGCCATGAAATTAAAAGACGCTTACTCCTTGGAAGAAAAGTTATGACCAACCTAGATAGCATATTCAAAAGCAGAGACATTACTTTGCCAACAAAGGTCCGTCTAGTCAAGGCTATGGTTTTTCCAGTGGTCATGTATGGATGTGAGAGTTGGACTGTGAAGAAGGCTGAGCGCCGAAGAATTGATGCTTTTGAACTGTGATGTTGGAGAAGACTCTTGAGAGTCCCTTGGACTGCAAGGAGATCCAACCAGTCCATTCTGAAGGAGATCAATCCTGGGATTTCTTTGGAAGTAATGATGCTGAAGCTGAAACTCCAGTATTTTGGCCACCTTATGTGAAGAGCTGATTCATTGGAAAAGACTCTGATGCTGGGAGAGATTGGGGGCAGGAGAAGAGGACGACCGAGGATAAGATGGCTGGATGGCATCACGGACACGATGGACGTGAGTCTGAGTGAACTCTGGGAGTTGGTGATGGATAGGGAGGCCTGGCATGCTGCGATTCATGGGGTCACAAAGAGTCGGACACGACTGAGCGACTGAACTGAACTGAATTGAAATGATCATGTGGTTTTATCATTTATCCTATTAATGTGAAGTACTGTATTAATTTTCAGATGTTAAACCAAACGATCCAAACTCTACTGCAGACAGAAAAAGCAGTTCTAAGATTAAAGTTTATAGTGATGCAAGTATACCTCAGGAAACAAATCTGAAATAACCTATCTTATCTCTAAAGAAACTAGAAAAGGGGCAAACAAAACCCAATATTAGTACAAGGAAAGAAAGATCAGAGTGGAAATAAAGAGAATAGGAAAAACAAAACAAAACAAAACTTTAGAACTGTTACTTAGAAAACAAAAGTAATAAAGCCTTAACAAAATGCATCAAGGAAAGAATAGGTTTAATAAGAAATAAATTACAACCAACATCACAGGAAAACAAATGTTCAGAGGAGAGTACTGAACACAATTACATGCTAATTAATCAGACAACCTAGAAGAAATAAATTCCTAGACATGTAAATTCCCCCTACTGAATAAGGAATAACAAATATAAACAGACTGATTACCAGTTAAATTGAATTATAAAAGCAAATTCCATGCCAACAGAAGTCCAGGACCAGAAAACTTCACAGGTGAAGTCAACAAAACATTTAAAGAAAAGTTAACACCTGTCTGTCTCAATCCAAGATGAAGGAATGCCTCCAAAATCATTCTACTAGGGCAGCATCATATGCTGATCCCAAAACCAGACACCATGCACACACACATACACACAAAAATTACAGGTCAATATTCCTGATGAACACAGATGCAGAAATCTTCAACAAAATAAGGCTGTATTTTGTCACCTGCTTATTTAACTTCTATGCAGAGTACATCACGAGAAACGCTGGACTGGAAGAAACACAAGCTGGAATCAAGATTGTAGGGGGAAATATCAATAACCTCAGATAAGCTAATGACACCACCCTTATGGCAGAAAGTGAAGAAGAACTAAAAAGCCTCTTGATGAAAGTAAAAGAGAAGAGTGAAAAAGTTGGCTTAAAGCTCAACATTCAGAAAACAAAGATCATGGTATCTTGTCCCATCACCCCATGGGAAATAGATGGGGAAACAGTGGAAACAGTGTCAGACTTTATTTTTCTGGGCTCCAAAATCACTGCAGATGGTGACTGCAGCCATGAAATTAAAAGACGCTTACTCCTTGGAAGAAAAGTTATGAGCAACCTAGATAGTATATTCAAAAGCAGAGACATTACCTTGCCGACTAAGGTCTGTCTAGTCAAGGCTATGGTTTTTCCTGTGGTCATGTATGGATGTTGAGAGTTGGACTGTGAAGAAGGCTGAGCACTGAAGAATTGATGCATTTGAACTGTGGTGCTGGAGAAGACTCTTGAGACTCCCTTGAACTGCAAGGAGATCCAACCAGTCCATTCTGAAGGAGATCAATCCTGGGATTTCTTTGGAAGGAATGATGCTGAAGCTGAAACTCTAGTACTTTGGCTACCTCACGAGAAGAGTTGATTCATTGGAAAAGACTCTGATGCTGGGAGAGATTGGGGGCAGGAGAAGAAGAGGACGACCGAGGATAAGATGGCTGGATGGCATCACGGACACGATGGACATGAGTCTGAGTGAACTCCGGGAGATGGTGGATGGACAGGGAGGCCTGGCGTGCTGTGATTCATGGAATCGCAAAAAGTCAGACACAACTGAGTGACTGAACTGAACTGAACTCAAAAATACATCAAAAGGATCATCCATAAAATGTTCAAGTAAAATTAACCCCAGGGATAATAGGAAGGTTCAGTATCTGCAAATCAACCTAATATACCACAATAAACTGAGTAAATTTATATGATCAATAGATGCAGGAAAAGTTTGACACAATAATTCATTTATGATAATTACTTTCAACAAGGTACATATAGAGGAAACATACCTCAACCTTATAATAGCCATATGTCAAACACACATCTCACATAACATTTAACAGTAACAACCTGAAAGTATTTTCTCTAAGATCAGGAACAAAACAAGGATGCCCACTCTTGACCCTTTTATTCAACACAGTATTGTAAGTTTTAGCCAGAGCAATTAGACAAGGAAAATAAATAAAATGCATTCAAATAAAAATACAAATTGGAAAAGGAAGTAAAACTGTCAGTTATCTGTGAACAATATGATTACATGTAAAATCTTAAAGTCTCCATCCCAAAACAGACCTCAAATAAATTCAATAAATTTGCAAGAGTACATAGTCAATATGCAAAAATCTGTTGCATTTTTATATGCTATTTTCCCAGGTGGCACTAGTGGTAAAGAACACTCCTGCCAATGCAGGAGACATAAGAGACTTGGAGTTCGACCCCTGGGGCTAAGAGCCCCTGGAGGAGGGCATCACAACCCACTCCTGTATTCTTGCCCAGAGAATCCCATAGACAGAGGAGTCCGGCAGGCTATAGTCCATAGGATCTCAAAGAGTCAGCCATGGCTGAAGGACTTAACAGAGCACACACAACAAACTATCCAAAAGATATTAACAATCCCACTTACAATCCCTTTTACAACTGTACCAAAAAGAAGAAAATTCCTAGAAATAAATTTCACTAGATAAATATAAGACTTGTGCCTGGAAAACTATTATACTAATGAAAGAAACTGAAGATGAAACGGACAAATGGAGAGATATGCTGTGGATTAAAATCCTCATGGATTTTTATGGATTAAAAGAAAATTTTTAAGATAACCAAACTCCAAGGTAATCTACAGATTCAATGCAATCCCTAAATACCATAGGTTTTTAGAATACCACAAAAATACCAAAGGCTTTTCTTACAGAACTAGAATAATTCTAAGTTTTTATATGCAGTCACATTTCAGTTCAGTCATTGAGTCGTGTCTGACTCTGCGACCCCATGAATCACAGCACGCCAGGCTTCCCTGTCCATCACCAACTCCCGGAGTTCACTCAAACTCATGTTTAGAGAGTCGGTGATGCCATCCAACCATCTCATTCTCTGTCGTCCCCTTTTCTTCTAGCCCCTAATCCCACCCAGAATCAGGGTCTTTTCCAATGAGTCAACTCTTCACAAAGTATTGGAGTTTCAGCTTCAGCATCAGTCCTTCCAAAGAACACCCAGGACTGATCTCCTTTAAAATGGACTGGTTGGATCTCCTTGCAGTCCAAGGGACTCTCAAGAGTCTTCTCCAACACCACAGTTCAAAAGCATCAATTCTTTGGTGCTCAGCTTTCTTCATAGTCAAACTCTCACATCATACATGACCACTGGGAAAACCATAGCCTTGACTAGACAGACCTTTGTTTTCAAAGTAATGTTTCTGCTTTTGAATATGCCATCTAGGTTGGTCATAACTTTTCTTCCAAGGAGTAAGCATCTTTTAATTTCATGGCTGCAATCACCATCTGCAGTGATTTTGGAGCCCAAAATAATAAAGTCTGACACTGTTCCTACCGTTTCCCCATCTATTTCCCATGAAGTGATGGGACCAGATGCCATGATCTTTGTTTTTGAATGTTGAGCTTTAAGCCAACTTTTTCACTCTCCTCTTTCACTTTCATCAAGAGGCTCTTTAATTCCTCTTCACTTTCTGCCATAAGGGTGGTATCATCTGCATATCTAAGGTTCTTGATATTTTTCCCGGCAATCTTGACTGCAGTTTGTGCTTCCTCCAGCCCAGCATTTCTCATGATGTACTCTGCATAGAAATTAAATAAGCAGGATGACAATATACAGCCTTGTCATACTCCTTCTCCAATTTGGAACCAGTCTATTGTTCCATGTCCAGTTCTAACTGTTGCTTCCTGACCTGCATATAGGTTTCTCAAGAGGCAGGTTGGGTGGTCTGGTATTCCCAATTCTTTCAGAAGTTTCCACAGTTTATTGTGATCACAAAAGTCCGTAACTAGCCAAAATTATCTTAAGAACTAATCTGGAAGTATCATGTTCCCCAGTTCCAAACTATCCTAAAATCCTCCACTAATCAAAACAATAGAGTACTGACATAAAACCAGACACATAGGTCAAAGGAATAGAACAGTGGGTCTAGAAATAAACCCATACTTATTTGGCCAATTAATCTACAACAAAGGAGGCAAGATTATACAATGGGGAAAAGGGATACTTCAATTAATGGTGCTGAAAAAATGTTAACAGCTACATGCAAATGATTTAAACTGGACTATTTTCTCACAGCATATACAGAAACTTAAAATAGATTAAAGATTTAAATTTAAGGCCTGAAACCATAAAACTCCTACTAGAAAACTTAGGCAATATGCTTTTTGACATTTATCTTAGAAGTAATTTTTTTGTATGTCTCCTCTGGCAAGGGAAACAAAAGCAAAAATAAATACATGGGACTATGTTAAACTAAGAAGCTTTTGCACAGTGAAGTAAACTGAACATAAAGGCCCCTTACTTAATAGAAGATACTTGCAAATGATAATGTTGAATAAGTGGTTAATACTCAAAATATATTAGTACAAATAACTTATACAAATAATATGTGTATAAAATTATAAGTCAATTAGAAATTTTAAAAATTAAAACAGATAAAAAAAAGGGTGAGTTTCAGGGGAGTTCTTATTTCTGAATGCCTATCTTCTTAAACATACTGAATCACTTTCTATACATGACACATAGCCAATTCAATTTACAGGAACCAGAGATCAAATTGCCAAGATCCGCTGGATCATGGAAAAAGCAAGAGAGTTTCATAAAAACATCTACTTCTGCTTTATTGACCATGCCAAAGCCTTTTACTGTGTAGATCACTATAAACTGTGGAAAACTCTGAAAGAGATGGGAATACCAGACCACCTGACCTACCTCTTGAGAAGTCTGTATGCAGGTCATGAAGCAACAGTTAGAACTGGACATGGAACAACAGACTGGTTCCAAATAGGAAAAGGAGTACGTCAAGGCTGAATATTGTCACCCTGCTTATTTAACTTATATGCAGAGTACATAATGAGAAACGCTGGACTGGAAGAAACACATGCTGGAATCAAGACTGCCAGGAGAAATCTCAATAATCTCAGATATGCAGATGATACCACCCTTATGGCAGAAAGTGAAGAAGAACTAAAAAGCCTGTTGATGAAAGTGAAAGAGGAGAGTGAAAAAGTTGGCTTAAAGCTCAACACTCAGAAAACAAAGATCATGGCATTTTGTCCCATCACTTCATGGGAAATAGATGGGGAAACAGTGGAAACAGTGTCAGACTTTATTTTTTTAGGCTCCAAAATCACTGCAGCCATGAAATTAAAAGATGCTTACTCCTTGGAAGAAAAGTTATGAGCAACCTAGATTGCTTTTGAATACGCTGAGACATTACCTTGCCAACTAAGGTCCAACTAGTCAAGGCTATGGTTTTTTCAGTAATCATGTATGGATGTGAGAGTTGGACTGTGAAGAAGGCTGAGTGCAGAAGAATTGATGCTTTTGAACTGTGGTGTTGGAGAAGACTCTTGAGAGTCCCTTGGACTGCAAGGAGATCCAACCAGTCCATTCTAAAGGAGATCAGCCCTGGGATTTCTTTGGAAGGAATGATGCTGAAGCTGAAACTCCAGTACTTTGGCCACCTCATGCGAAGAGTTGACTCATTGGAAAAGACTTTGATGCTGGGAGGGATTGGGGGCAGGAGGAGAAGAGGACGACAGAGGATGAGATGGCTGGATGGCATCACTGACTCGATGGACGTGAGTCTGAGTGAGCTCTGGGAGTTGGTGATGGACAGGGAGGCCTGGCGTGCTGTAATTCATGGGGTCGCAAAGAGTCGGACATGACTGAGCTACTGAACTGAACACATAACATACCTGTATTTGTTCATCTCCCTGAAGAATTTTAAAGGTATCTATGATCCCTCAATACCCAGGAAGGGTTGATTCTAGGACTCTTGTAGATGTGAAAATGCGCAGGTACTCCAATCCCTTGTATAAAACAGTCTAATATTTGCATATAGACTACACACATCCTTCTGTGTAGTTTAAATAATCTCTAGGTTACTTATAATATATGATACAATGTAAATGCTATGTAAATGGGCCAGGGTATGCCAAGTTCAAATTTTGCTTTTTGGAACTTTCAGAAATTTTAAATATTTTCAGCCTGCGGTTGAATTCACAGATGCAGAGCCCCCAGATATGGACAGCTGACTGTATCTGTATTTGACCACTTCCTTTGGCCAGCACTTATCCTCAGTCAGTTGATATTACCTTCCTCAAGGGAAATAAGATTTACCTTCCCCTGAAATGCTCAGTTTCATTCCCTACTAATAAAAAAGTAATTTTCTTCTGCACTCTTCTTGAGGTGCAGAAGGCATAATTTTCACTGGAATACTAAGTGAAAGTGAAAGCGAAATTTACTCAGTCAGGTCCCACTCTTTAGGATCCCACACACTATACAGTCCATGGAATTCTCCAGGCCAGAATACTGGAGTGGGTAGCCTTTCTCTTCTCCAGGGATCTTCCCAACCCAAGGATCAAACCTAGGTCTCCCTCATTGCAGGCGGATTCTTTACCAGGTGAGCCACAAGGGAAGCCCAAGAAATACTAAGGTTAATGTTATTTCCAAACAAAAACATCAGTTTAGAGGTATTTCAAAATATTCTTAATAGGTTTATGGGGGGGGGGGGGGAAAAACCTAATCATTGTATGAAACAATCACTATCTTTTGAGAGCTTATTCTTTGCCACACTCTAACAGGTGTGATTTGCATATACTTTTAATTTCCATTCTCAGATTAAACGTTAATTCTTTTTATATATTATATATATATATGAAACGAATTGCCAGTCCAGGTTTGATGCAGGGTACAGGATGCTTGCGGCTGGTGCACTGAGATGACCCAGAGGGATCGTAGGGGCAGGGAGGCAGGAGAGGGGTTCAGTATGGGGAACACGTGTAAACCTGTGGTAGATTCATGTTGATGTATGGCAAAATTAATATTGTAAAGTAAAATAAATAAATAAATGATAAATGGTTACAAAAAAAGAAAAACCTAAAAAAAAAAAAAAAAGTTTTCACATGTTACCAGTCAAGTGATGATAAACTCTAGGATGAGAAAATTAAAATTGAAAAAAAAAAACATTAATTCTTAAAAATTCTTAACATATTAGTAGTTATGCTATTATGGTATATAAAACCAAAGTTTATGTACCCATTCACTATTAAGGATAAAAGTGACTATGGTACAAAGCACACACATCCACCCCATAAGCAAGAACTGTTTTCCAGGAGTTAGTGGTCAGATGTTTTAAAGGATAGTGACAGTTAAAAGAAGACTTCAAAAGGAAGATATTATTTCAATGTTCTAAGTATTTGCCAAAGGGTAACACACTTTTTCTTTAAGTCACTGCTTTCCTACTGTACTTTTTCAAATAACTTCATTTTCAATATAATTTAGAGCCGATATGAGTTGTTATAAAACTTTGATGTACTTTGATTTGTTGAGATTTCTTGAGTTAGAAACAAAAAGATTGTATTATATTTAGTACATGGGAATTTATCTGTAATCTAAATCCTAAAGATACAGGGCTCAATGACAGAAAAATCGCAGGGCACAGTCGCTTCACTAAGAGTGGCTTCCAGAGAATGTTAGAGGAAAACCAGAAGTACAATGTATTAGGTGTTGAAGGTGATCAGAGAATTAGCAAGTCTGATAGTGGTTTGAAGGGAACAGGAAGATAGGAAAGTAAATAAAGTATCATTTGTCTCTTTTTCTTTGAGGTAAATGAATGGTTTGCTTAGGATATACACTTAGAACATATTTGTATAATGAAGAAATGGAACCATATACATAGTGAAGATGGAATAAATAAATGTGAAAAGTAAACTGGTAAAAAATATCTGGAAATTTTCACAATCAAAAGACTATTATATTTTTATGTTGGTTTCCTCTACTAGAATATAGACTGTATTTTATCTGTCTTGTAAACTTTATATACTTATGACTAGAGTGATAATGCTAATAAATTCTTGCTGAAGAAATTTATGTAAGATTTATAAAGAAATATAAAGGGCCAAGAACCCTAGACAAGGGAGAATACACTTCTTTTAATGAAAGTCAAGACCAGAATGGGGAGAGTTTGAATAATTAGTGATAATGATTGACCTACTTATATATATTAGGCATTTCAAAGCTGACTGTGTTGTTTCCTTGTAACTTAGAATACATAAATTTATTGAGGAAGATTGAGAAGCTGCAAAGATAGTGTAATTTTTAAAGCAGGCCTAAGCAATGCAAAGCTGAGTCCCCCCCAAAATAGGTGTCATTCAAATCAGATTAATAGTGTGCCAATATTAAGGGATTCATGCACTGTTTTATGCTGTTATGATCCACATTCACTTACTAAATCTGCCAAGCTGAATTATAACCACCTACTATGCAACTCTTCTAGAATGGACTGGATGTCTCTCCAAAACCTACCATTTTTTAGTCTTCTTTATAGATTAAAAATCTAGCATAGTAATAAACATTCTTTAAGGAAAATAGCAAACATTTTGTTACTAAACCAATTTGACAGGTACAGGACAGTATTCCAACTACCTTAATTCTTTTTTTCGTTTTTTTAGAAATGCAAAGACTCTTCATGCAGAGCTTACTATTGACAGGCGGTCACACTCATGTTTTGGCAGAGACTCAAGGGCACGTGGAGGAATGAGAAAAGGGTACGTGTGATTATCAGAGGCTGTTGATTTAAGCATTCAAGGTAAAATATGAGTATGCCATCTTCAGTTTTTTAATTATTCACTTCAGCTTGAATAGTCAAACACATAAATTCTTTAAGTAATTAGTGTTATCTCTCCTTGTGACATCCTTGAGGCATAGGCAAAAATCTCAGTAATATCAATATAATATTTTGGTGTTATGCTGATTCCACCTCCCCCACCAAATAAAAACCACAGGCTATCCTCGCAGAAACTTAGATTCAAATGTGACTTTGAAACTGGCTTTTATCACAAGCAAATGGAGAAAATTCGGTAATAATATATTTATAGAAGTGCATGTTGAAATCAGGTGGTAAAAGCTACGACTAGCACTGAGCCTTTGTTAAAGACACTATGCTAATCCCATCATATGCCTTACTGTGTATAACTCTCTTGAGACTCTGAACTGGGTCCAAGTATTTCGACCCCATGAATCGCAAGATGCCAGGCCTCCCTGTCCATTACCAACTCCCGGAGTTCACTCAAACTCATGTCCACTGAGTCGGTGATGCCATCCAACCATCTCATCCTCTGTCATCCCCTTCTGCTCCTGCCCCCAATCCCTCCCAGCATCAGGGTCTTTTCCAATAAGTCAACACTTTGCATCAGGTGGCCAAAGTATTGGAGTTTCAACTTCAACATCAGTCCTTCCAATGAACACCCAGGACTGATCTCCTTTAGAATAGACTGGTTGGATCTCCTTGCAGTCCAAGGGACTCTCAAGAGTCTTCTCCAACTGGCGTGCTATGATTCATGGGGTCACAAAGAGTCGGACACAACTGAGCAACTGAACTGAACTGATGCTCCATGTATCTCCTTGTTCCCCTGGAAGCAGCATCAACCCAAGATATTTTCTTAGCATAATAGATAATAGAGGCACAGGTGAGTAAGTAAATCCAGTAGAATATTTAAACGCTCGGATTTAATAACACTTGCTGATCCTTTCTTGACCGAATCTCATGATATGATTAAACCCAAACAGTAGACTGTACACTATGCCTGGAGGCTTACATTGTCCAAAGGAGTATTACTCTGGTAAGGCAGAAGAGTGAAAATTTATTGCATAATAATCTAATCTATTATGCATTGGAATACATGAAAGTATATAGTGATAGATAATACTAGAATAAAATAGGGGTGATTTAAATGTTTAGCTGAAGGAAAAATCAAAGTGATTCCATAAGTAAGTTATTTTCAATTATAGTGAAGGTACCAGGCAGGGTTCCTACAGGAAACAGATGGCACATGGAAATTTTGTAATTTGGAAGAGCTTAATAGAGGAAAAAAATTACAAGATAAAGCCAGGGTATAGAAAACCCACAAAATTACTGCAATACTTTGGAGCTGGCAAAAGCAGGACTCTTAACACCCCTGGCGCTCAAGAGACACTTAGAGGTGCTATGATGTGGAACACAGTCATAAACTGTATCCAAACAACTGACTACCAGAGGCTGTGCTCTTGGATCCAGTCAGTAATCAGCCTGTGGTAACCCCAAAGATGGTAAGCAGATAAATATCCAGATTTACTACTCACATTTCCGCCTACAGCCATCTGCTGCTCCCGACTGAACAAACCTAGAACTACAAGAGGATACCAGAATCAGTCTCACGGATGACTTCCATATAGGGTGGTAATTGTTTTTAGGGGCATTAAAAATATATCCTGCATAGAACAGCAAAAATTTATATTTCAATGTAACTTTCAGGGCTGTAAATCTCCGTAGTACTGCCTCTTTCACGTACTTCTAGTATACTGTTATACTATTCCTTAGTGAGGGAGAGATACAGAATTGCAAGTAGTAAACTCATTATTACACTGAGGATAGCTTAGAGGCCGTTTTGTCACAACTTGTAACGATAGAATATTAAGAATCATAAAGATTTAAAAAAAAAACTAGTACTACTGACCTACCTGCTTGAAATTTGGGGTGTTTTTCAAAATATTTATATAATATGTATAGTGTGTTATATTTGTGAACATTAAACATTTAAAGTTCTCTAACATAATAAAACAGACATTGGCTGTGAATCTTATAACATCAACTATTATGTATTTGACCTTGAGAAAGACATTCAAAGCATTCCTCTGTGATAAATGCAAAGAAATAGAGGAAAACAATAGAATGGGAAAGACTAGAGATCTCTTCAAGAAAATTAGAGATACCAAGGGAACATTTCATGAACATTTCATGCAAATATGGGCTTGATAAAGGACACAAATGGTATGGGCCTAACAGAAGCAGAAGATATTAAGAAGTGGTGGCAAGAATACAGAAGAACTGTAGAAAAATGATCTTCATGACCCAGATAACCATGATGGTGTGATGACTCACCTAGAGCCAAACATCCTTGGAAGGTGAGTCAAGTGGGTCTTACGAAGCATCATTACCAACAAAACCAGTGGAGATGATGGAATCCCAGTTGAGCTATTTCATAATCCTGAAATATGATGCTGTGAAAGTGCTACACTCAATATGCCAACAAATTTGGAAAACTCAGCAGTGGCCACAGGACTGGAAAAAGTCAGTTTTCATTCCAATCCCAAAGAAAGACAATGCCAAAGGATGCTCAAACTACCGCACAGTTGCACTCATCTCACATGCTAGTAAAGTAATGCTCAAAATTCTCCAAGCCAGGTTTCTGCAATATGTGAACCGTGAATTTCCAGATATTCAAGCTGGTTTTAGAAAAGGCAGCGGAACCAGAGATCAAATTGCCAACATCTGATGGATCATGGAAAAAGCAAGAAAGTTCCAGAAAAACATCTATTTCTGCTTTATTGACTATGCCAAAGCCTTTGACTGTGTGGATCACAATAAACTGTGGAAAACTCTGAAAGAGATGGGAATACCAGACCACCTGAACTGCCTCTTGAGAAACCTGTATGCAGATCAGGAAGCAACAGTTAGAACTGGACATGGAACAACAGACTGGTTCCAAATAGGAAAAGGAGTATGTCAAGGCTGTATATTGTCACCCTGCTTATTTAACTTATATACAGAGTACACCATGAGAAATGCTGGGCTGCAAGAAACACAAGCTGGAATCAAGATTTCAGGGAGAAATATTAATAACCTCAGATATGTAGGTGATACCACCCTTATGGCAGAAAGTGAAGAAGAACTAAAGAGCCTGTTGATGAAAGTGAAAGAGGAGAGTGAAAAAGTTGGCTTAAAGCTCAACATTCAGAAAAAGAAGATCATGGCATCCGGTCCCATCACTTTATGGCAAATAGATGGGAAAACAGTGGAAACAGTGACAAACTATTTTGGGGGGCTCCAAAATCACTGCAGATGGTGACAGAAGCCATGAAATTAAAAGACGCTTACTCTTAGGAAGAAAAGTTATGAGAAACCTAGACAGCATATTAAAAAGCAGACATTACTTTGCTAACAAAGGTCTGTTTAGTCAAGGCTATGGTTTTTCCAGTTCATGTATGGATGTGAGAGTTGGACTCTAAAGAAAGCTGAATGCTGAATTGGTGCTTTGAACTGTGGTGTTGGAGAAGACTCTTGAGAGTCCCTTGGTCTGCAAGGAGATCCAACCAGTCCATCCTAAAGGAGATCATCCTGGGTGTTCACTGGAAGGACTGATGTTGAAGCTGACACTAATATTTTGGCTACATAACTCGAAGAGCTGGCTCATTTGAAAAGACCCTGATGCTGGAAAAGATTGAAGGCCGGAAAATGAGATGATTCAATGGCATCACTGACTCAATGGACATGAGTTTGGGTAAACTCTGGGAGTTGATGATTGAAAGGGAGACCTGGTGTGCTGTGTTCCATGGTGTAGCAAAGAGTCAGACACAACTGAACAACTAAACTGAACATAGGGTAACTTTTCCTCAGTTTCTTTTCCTTGTTTCATGGTTTTAACTACAGAATGATCAAGTTATGGTAACATGCCTTCAACTTAAAATGATAGGCTTACAACTTGAATTGTGTTTGCAATGCTATTTTATGCTTTGCAAATCCAGGAAAAACAAAAACAAAAACAAAAACATGAGTAACTTCTTGAGGTCTTTGGGGTAGTACAACTTTGCCAACTTTTTGTTTATTTTCTAGTTTTGATTATATCTCCATATGTCTATCTCCATCTTTTACCTTCACAGTGAAACTAGCCTCCAAGAAATAAAACCAATTTCAAGATATTATCTTACACTGTTTCCAAACTGCTGCTGCTAAGTCACTTCAGTCGTGACTGACTCTGTGCGACCCCATAGACAGCAGCCCACCAGGCTCTGCTGTCCCTGGGATTCTCCAAGCAAGAACACTGGAGTGGGTTGCCATTTTCTTTTCCAATGCATGAAAGTGAAAAGTGAAAGTGAAGTCGCTCAGTCATGTCTGACTCTTAACAACCCTATGGACTGCAGCCCACCAGGCTCCTCCCTCCATGGGAGCTAGGGACCACCAACTCAAATTCATTTCTGAGCTAAGAGATATGCAATGCCCTTTGGATTGGATCCAGGGAATGATCAACTTAGAAGATAGCCCTGTTATTCTACATACAGGCTTGTTATTCTATACACAGGCTCCAAAATAAGTCCACATGATGGTTGTTTTTTTAGGTGCTAAGTCATGTCTGATTCTTTTATAATACCAGGGACTGTAGCCCACCTGGCTCCTCATTCATGGGATTTCCCAGGCAAGAATATTGGAGTGGATTGTCATTTCCTTCTCCACATGTTCATTCCTGACCCAGGGCTTGAACTGATGTCTCCTGCATTACCAGGCAGTTTTTACCACTGAGCCACCAGGGAAGACCAATAATAATTTTAACAGTTATTGAAGCAGAATTACATACAGATTTGTAACATAAATATCACCCATACCTTCTGTTTCTATATACAAAGAAAAAGCTGTGAGTTTCTAAATTATCTACCAAACAATGAAGATCATTTAAAGGAAGAAATGACAGTATTTCACTTTTAATGTTTAACATATTTTAAGGACTTAATACATCCGTTGGAAGAAAAGGATTAGTCAGAAGCTGTATATTCAGACCAAAAGATCATTATTATTCAGAAAAAAAACACTTAATTTCTTATGGCATGAAATAGCTATTTTTTTAAGTTTTCAAGCTAGATTCAACCATATTTGATATGAACAAGTTCATGATGTACTTTTGCAGAAATAATCTTCTCCCAAAGTTGATCAATTTCCTTTTTCACTTTTTTAAAAGGACTTTAAATCTTTTTTCATCAAAAATCCCCTAATAATAATCACATAGGATTAAAACAAACTGTGTATGTATATCACAACAAACTGGAAAATTCTTAACAATATGGCAATACCAGACCACTTTGCCTGCCTTCTGAGAAACCTGTATGCAGGTCAAGGAGCAACTGTTGGAACTGGACATGAAACAACTGACTGATTCCAAATTGGGAAAGAGATGCATCAAGGCTGTATATTGTCACCCTGCTTATTTAACTTATATGCAGAGTACATCATAAGAAATACCAGGCTGGATGACTCACAAGCTGGAATCAAGATTGCAGGGAAAAATATCAATAACCTCAGATATGTAGATGGCACCACCCTAATGGCAGAAAGTGAAGAGGAACTGAAGAGACTCTTGATAAATGTGAAAGGAGAGTGAAAAAAACTGGCTTAAAGCTCAACATTGAAAAACCTAAGATCAGGGAATCAGGTACCATCATTTCATGGCAAATAGATGGGGAAACAATGGAAACAGTGAGAGATTTTATTTTCTTGGGCTCTAAAATCACTGTGGATGTTTAACTGCAGCTATGAAATTAAAAGATGCTTGCTCCTTGGAACCATGACAAACCCGGACAGCAAGTTAAAAAGCAGAGACATCACTTTGCCAACAAAAGTCCATATAAACAAAGCTATGGTTTCTACAGTAGTCATGTATGGGTCTGAGAGCTGGACCATATAAGAAGGCTGAGCACCAAAGAACTGATGCTTTCAAATTATAGTGCTGGAGAAGACTCTTGAAAGTCCCCTGGAAAACAAGGAGTTCAAACCAGTCAATCCTAAAGGAAAGCAACCCTGAATATTCACTGGAAGGACTGATGCTGAAACTGTAATACTTTGGCCACCTGATGTAAAGAGCCGACTCACTGGAAAAGACCCTGATGCTGGGAAGGGCTGTTCAGGTCAGTCATTCAGTCATGTCCGACTCTTTGTGACCCCATGAATTGCAGCACGCCAGGCCTCCCTGTCTGTCACCAACTCCCAGAGTCTACCCAAACCCATGTCCACCGAGTCGGTAATGCCATCCAACCATCTCATCCTCTGTCGTCCCCTTCTCCTCCTGCCCCTAATTCCTCCCAGCATCAGGTCTTTTCCAATGAGTCAACTCTTTGCATGAGGTGGCCAAAGTACTGGAGTTTCAGCTTCAGCATCAGTCCTTCCAATGAACACCCAGGAGTGATCTCCTTTAGGCTGGATCGGCTGGATCTTCCTGCATTCTCAAGAGTCATCTCCAACACCACAGTTCAAAAGCATCAATTCTTAGGTGCTCAGCTTTATTCACTGTCCAACTCTCACATCCATACGTGACTACTGGAAAAACCATAGCCTTGAGTAGACAGACCTTTGTTGGCAAAGTAATGTCTCTGCTTTTAAATATGCTATCTAGGTTGGTCATAACTTTCTTTCCAAGGCTGAGAGAGGTGGAAAAGGGAGCAACAGAGAATGAGATGGTTGGGGTCACCACTGAACTGACTCAATGGACATGAATTTGAGCAAATTAGGAGAAAAGCTCAAAGACAGGGAAGCATATGGTGCTTCAGTCCCAGGATCAGAGTCAGACACAACTTAGTGACTGAAAAACCATCACCACATGGGATATGGTTACATACAAGTTACACATCTTACACAGGTAGCATCTGAATTAGAATTTTAATTTTAAATTTATTTATTTTAATTGGAGGCTAATTACCTTACAATATTGTACTGGTTTTGCCGTACATCAACATGAATCTGCCACAGTTGTACACGTGTTCCCCATCCTGAATCCCCGTCCCACCTCCCTCCCCCTACCATCCCTCAGGGTCATCCCAGTGCACCAGCCCCAAGCATCCTGTATCTTGCATCGAACCTGGATTGGTGATTCGTTTCTTATACGATATTATACATGTTTCAATGCCATTCTCCCAAATCATCCCACCCTCCCCCTCTCCCACAGAGTCCAAAAGACTGTTCTATACATCTGTATCTCTTTTGCTGTCTCGCATACAGGGTTATCATCATCTTTCTAAATTCCATATATACGCTAGTATACTGTATTGGTGTTTTTCTTTCTGGCTTACTTCACTCTGTATAATCAGCTCCAGTTTCATCCACCTCATTAGAACTGATTCAAATGTATTCTTTTTAATGGCTGAGTAATATTCCATTGTGTATATGTACCACAGCTTTCTTATCCATTCATCTGCTGATGGGCATCTAGGTTATTTCCATGTCCTGGCTATTATAAATAGTGCTGCGACACATGTACCCCAATGTTGGGTACAGGTGTCTCTTTCAATTCTGGTTTCCTCGGTGTTTATGCCCAGCAGTGGGATTGCTGGGTCATAGAATTTTTAAGAGTCCTGGATATCTGATGTTTTTAAATTTTAATTTTTTCCAAGCATAATTATACAAGTATATGAAATAACATTTGTTTTGCTTATATTTGTTCATCTTGAGAGGTTTAGCTAAATTTATTGTAGGATTTTTTATATTACCTTAATAAATCTAACATTTTTCATAAATTGTTTTGTTTATTTTTGTCACATTATAATGGATACAACACTTTACTCACTTGCTATTATTGTACATTTATTACTCCTTTCATAAAATTCTGCTATACATTAGAAGGCATCAAAATAACATTCAACATGACACTGGAATTTATAACTTTTTATTATAAAACTTTTCTAGTTTGACCTATTAAAATATTTCAAGAATCAAAAATATTTTAGAAATATTTCTTTTCCTTTTCAGTGATTAGTGAGTTACATATCCATGTGTTTTGAGCTGAATTCCCCTACCCTCACCACCATTTCAAATATGTTGAAGTGCTAACCTTAAACACAGAAAGTGAGGGTATTTGGAAGATGGTCTTTATTCAGGGAACAAATTCAATGTTGTCATTAGTGTGGGCTCTCTCTTCCTAAAGGGACCTTGATAGTTCTGCTTAGCTTGACTAAGCTTTAGATAGATTTCTTCCTAACTCTGGGCCCTGACCTCTCTTTTTAGACATTAAAGAAAGCTTGCAGTTGTAAATTATTTCTGCTCCATTAAGATGTAAATCCCCTCTCAGCCTCTTGCCAGGCTTTTTAACCTTGAAATAACCTTGCTTTAGAACTAAGAATGTCTTTCCCAAAGATCTGGGAGTCATCCTTTGAAATATAATCATTAAGACAGAGGCCCTATCTCCTAGTCTCCATGGGAGGGTAGGGACCTGATTTCAACAGGCCCCAGTTAGCAGACACAGATGGCCTAATCACACTAGCCAGTGCACCCCTCTCCACTAATGTCCCTGCCACTGCTTTTTCACTAGCTCACCCCAGAGCTTAAAAATTCTCTTGCCATTTGTCTCAACAGAGTTGAGTCCAATTTCTCTATTGTAATAGTCTAGACAATGTCTGCAATATTTGTGAATACAATCTTCTTTGGCCATTCATCCTGTCTGGTGCAGTTTTTACTTAACAGCTCTACTCCAATTTAATTAGACTCTTTCAAATGGGGGGAAGAAAAGCAATGACAAACCTAGAAAGTGTATTAAAAAGCAGAGACATTATTTTGCCTCCAAAGTTCCCTATACTGAAAGCTATGGTTTTTCCAGTAGTCTTGTACAGATGTGAGAAATGGACAATGAAAAAAGTTGAGTGTTGAAGAACTGATGCCTTTGAACTGTGGCTCTGGAGAAGACTCCTGAGAGTCCCTTGGACTGCAAGGAGATCAAACCAATTAATCATAAAGGCAGTCAGTCCTGAATATTCATTGGAAGAACTGATTCTGAAGCTCCAATACTTTGGCCACCAGATGGGAAGGGCCAACTCATTGTAAAAAACCCTGATGCTGGGCAAAATTGAAGGAGGGAGGATAGGGGATGACAGAGGACGAGATGGTTGGATGGCTTCACCGAATTAATGGACACTAACTTGAACAAACTTAGTGAGAGGGTGGAGGACAGGGAAGCCTGGCGTGCTGCAGTCCATGGGGTCTCAAAGAGTCAGACACAACTGAGCAACAACACAAAGAGGGGACAGGCAGGCACAGAGGCAGACATGTACACTGGGAGAATGCCACGTGATGATGAAGGCAGAGATCTGAGTGATGCAGCAGAAGCCAAGGAATGTGAAAAATTCCTGACAAACTACCTGAAGTTAGGAGAGAGGCATTGAATAGACTTCCCCTAACAGCCCTCAGAGGGAACTAACCCTGTTGACACCCTGATCTTGGACTTCTAACCTCCAGAACTGTGAAAAAAAAAAAAACATTTCTTTTTTTGAAGCCACACAGTTCATAGTATTTTGTTTGGACAGCCCTAAGAAACTAATGGGCTTCCCTGGTGGCTCATTGGTAAAAGAATCTGCCTGCCAATTCAAGAGATGCAGGTTCAATCTCTGATTCAGGAAGAACCCCCTGGAGAAGGAAATGACCCCTATTCTAGATTCTTGCCTGTGAAATCCCATGGACAGAGGAACTGGGTGGGTTACAGTCCATGGAGTTGCAAAAGAGTTGGACATAACTTTGCAACTAAACAACAAAAACAAGGAAACTAATACATTGTATTATGTAGCGATAAGACTTGATTTGTAGTTGAGAAAGCTAGTCTTGGAGACCTACTCTGCTGCTTCCTGGTTTGGGGGCTGGGATAAATCTGTAAACTTTCTAAATTTCCATATCTTCAGGGCAATTGAATGACCTAACATTTTGAGAAGAGAGGTTTGCTCATAACAGGGATAAATAAAATGAATCATTGTTTTTCATTTGAAATATTATTTTCTAAGGTTAAAGACAGTAATAGCAAAATTTCTTAAAAAAAACAAAAAAATGCAACCAGGATTAAGCACTCAGCAGTTTTCCTTAAGAAAGGAAAAATCTGGAATTTGAAATACTTCTCCTTTGAATTTTCTACTTTATTAGCGTTTTCCATGGAATCTGTATTAAGTTTTATCCAATGTACAAAATCTTAAAAGAGCCTATATGTTTTCACTCCAAACTAGTCC
>SJYQ01104740.1:228200-243127 GCA_006410935.1 Redunca redunca
GATTAATTTAACAACAGAAAATTGATAAATATTTTTTTAAACATTAACAAATTAAAGAAAGAAAGCCATATGATTGTGACAATACTTGGTGGGTCAGTTGGTAAAGAATTTGCCCTACAATGCGGGAGAACCCAGTTCTATCCCTGGGTCTAGATGATCACCTAGAGAAAGAAAGGGAAAACCACTCCAGTATTCTTCTTCTTCTTCTTTTTTTTTTCTTTACAATAAAAATCTTTATTTAAGTTTGGTCAGTACAGGTAAGATATACTGGAGTCACAGAGCAATATGCATTAACAGGATAAAACAATTCATAAAAACTGAGTAACTATGCTATGCACACAAATTTCTTAAACATTCAATCACCTAAAGAGAAAATGCACTGATGTATGGTGGGAAAAACTATATCTAACACTGAAACTACTATAGGACTCCTTCAACAAGTCCAACTTTTAGTGATAAAACTACTGTACTGGGCAAACTTGGCAGTCATAAACCCACATCTACTCTGACAAGTCTGAATGGTGCATAAGCATAGTAACAGCATGAATAAGAATGCCCTCACACAACACAGGTTTTAGGGTAGACACAGATTCACACAGACATCACTGTGTTATACTTTAAGGAAAGAGTTCCATTTGCAACTTCACATTAACTCATATAAAAATAACCTGACCCTACACAAAATGTCCTTTTAGCAACATTCAAAGTAATTAACTGTTACAATTTCCAAAGAGGCAGAGGTATTGAAGCAAAGAAAAAAGGAAAAAAAAGAAAAGAAAAACCACCCACAAAAAAGGCAAGTTGTGACAAAAGTATGCATTAATTAACTGGACAGTATCCTCTTCCAAATTAAATGACACCGTATAAAAATTTGCTGGAAATTTTTTTTCTTTTTTCTTTTTCTTTTTTTTTTTTATACAACTGAACCCTGTACACTTACACTTGAATCCATGCCATTCTGAACGTGGTGGGAAGCCACAGTTAGGCTACCTTTCCCACTCATGGTTTTCTCCTCTTGCGGGTCATGCTTGGAGTCTGTGTCATTTGAGTGGTGTGTGAGAGTTTTCACTGACCATGGGAGAGTCTACACTTTCATACCCTGCCCTGAGTTGGTTTATGTAACTACTACCTCCTGCGCCAGTTCTCTCCTCCGAGCTGCCGGAGGCCTTATTCCCATTCCCTGGAGAAGAAGGAAAGTCATCTTCGGCTGTATCCCCCTCCCTGTGAAATCCAGACCCAGACTTCCTCTGCCGGGAGGAACTGCCATTAATTACTTGGTCCGTTGGCCAGACGACTGCAGTCTTTACCTGTGGCCTCTGCCTGTCCTACAGGCTCAGAAGATGTAGTCTTGCTGGTACTCGGGCCTGGGGCTTGAGACTGCTGCTGTTGTTACTGAGCCAACTGCTGGCGCATCTCCTTCAGTTATTGAAGATAACTATTGAAGAACTAGAATGGTACTCTGCATACCCTCCACTTCTTCGTCAAGTTGAATGATGAAGTCATTCAGTTCATCCTGACTGCTTTTAAGCTCCTCACTATATTTCTTCTGTAAAGCCAACTCTGATTCAAGTTGTGCAATATCGTCCCTGGGACAGCTGCCTTCCAAGCTCTTGATTCTCCTGGATAAGCATTCGACACTTCGCCATTAACTTTTTGCCTGTTTGGCTCATTTGAGCATGACCCAGAAGTTCAACAACAATCACGAAGTCCACGGTCTTATTGGCAAAACTGATATACAGTGTCTCTAAGTCACTATGCTCAAGGTTAAGAGCGATGCATATTCCATCTTTACATTTACTGGAATTTTACATGTTTAATTCATGGTTTTAAATCTCTAGGTTTTCATTCCCCCAAACTGTCTGAAGACACAGTGTGCCACAGACTTAAGACTTCTGTTTCTCCCTCTATTTTCTTCAAACAGAAACATTTTTCAAGTGTCTACATGTTCTAGAAGGCGAATTTTTCGGAGGTGGCCACTTCTTTGGAATAGTCCTAAGCCATCAGGCCTCTGAAGCAAGGGGAGGGGGAAGAGAAAAAAGCTGAAACACAAGGTTCCTCTGGTAAGTTTTACATTAACCTTTACAAGCTGGATAGTATAAGAATGTGACTTTTTGGCTCAAAATGTCTGAGTCTTGGTGTGGAAACGAGTACGTGGCTGTCCCAGCACATCTTTCTCGCAGTGGGACTGTCAGGGAAGTCTTGACTGGGGAGTATGATTTGTTTACCTATCAGGCGTAAACTTCCAGACACTCAGTCCGTTTTGGGCTTGTTCCAGTTTGTCTTTAGTCTGTTCCAGTTCACTTTTCATTTTTAGGAATAACAAGTTGATCGCTGGGTCCACCGTTGTTGATCTCAGCTGCGCAACGCTAGGCTGCTGGACTTGGTTGAGGTACTGGATCTGAGTAGTACACGCTTGCATTTCTTGCTCCTTGGGTGCTAGTCGCATTACAAGAATGTTTTCCTGCGTGCAGATTCTTGCTGCTGCTGCTTTAGTTTTTCTTCAGATTCCCTTAAGCCAGTTTCATCATTAGAGTTGAGATCTGTGTACTTGCCCTCCAAAGCTTGCACATATGCTTTATACTGTTCCCACCTTAGAATTAATTCATCTCGTGCCAAACTTTGAAGTCTGTTTCACTCAGTCGAACCTTTTTGGGAAGAGGTTCTTTTCATTGGTTATCTTGAATCCTCTCCAGACAGAGGCCGCGCCGGCGCCCGCCCAGTCACATGGGCCGACCCCGCGTTGTCCTCTCGCCGCCCAGGCCGCCAGATCCCGCCGCTGCCGCCGCGGGTCTCCGCACTCCTCCTCCGCGCCGCAACCCCGGCGCTCCCCTTTATTTGCGGATCTTGCTGCCGCAGAATGGCCCACTCCAGTATTCTTGCTGGGAAAATCCCATGGAAGAGGGGCCTGGAGGGCTACAGTCCAGGCAGTGGCAAGAGCTGGACATGACTTAGCGGCTAAACCACTAGCCGTATAGTCGACGAGCATATTTTATGAGCTAGCAATCCCACTGCTAAGTCGCTTCAGTCGTGTTGACTCTATGTGACCCCATAGAGGGCAGCCCACCAGGCTCCCCCGTCCTTGGGATTCTCCAGGCAAGAACACTGGAGTGGGTTGTCATTTCCTTCTCCAAGGCATAAAAGTGAAAAGTGAAAGTGAAGTCGCTTAGTGGTCTCTGACTTTTCGCGACCCCATGGACTGCAGCCTACCAGGCTCCTCCATCCATGTGATTTTCCAAGGCAAGAGTACTGGAGTGGGGTGCCATTGCAATCCCACTACTTGGTGTATATCCTAGAGACAATCTTGCACATGTGCTTCTGTAGACACGAAATCATAATTTTCCTTCCAGTCCTGTTCATAATAGTAAAACACTGGAAACCACTCAATTTCCATCAACAATGGAAAAGACAGCAGCTGCGTGTGTGCTACATCTTTTCAGTGGTGTTCGACTCTTTGCAACCCTATGGACTGTAGCCCACCAGGCTCTGTCTGTCCATGGGATTCTCCAAGCAAGAATACTGGAGTGGGTAGCCATTCCCTCCTCCAGGGGTTTTTTCCCACCCAGGGATAGAACCCATGTCTCATGTCTCCTGCATTGGCAGGTGGGTTCTTTATCACTAGTGCCCCCTTGGGAAGCCCAAGACTGCAGGTGCATGTGTCAAATTGGATGAATCTTAAAAATATAACATTAACTGAGAATAGCAAGCTTCAAAAGAAGAAAACTAATTTCATTTATGTAAATTGGAAATGCACTGGAAATGAAAAAAAATTAGCTAAGTAACTAACTATACATACATAACACAGATAGTAAAACTCTAAAGAAAAGAGAAATGCTTAATAACACATAATTTGGAACAAGTGGTTATTACTCCCAAGAGAATGAATTTGACAGGGAACAAACAAGGATTTTTTTAAGGTATGAAGCTGACTTCTAAATATATTGTTTGGCTTATCATCAAATTTAATTGTATATCTAAGTTATATACAGCAGCAGTTGTATGCATACTTGTATATATGTATATTTATATATATTTCATGGTTTAAAAAAATGAAAAGAATACAATGCTAATAATACATTATAGAAAACAATGCTAATAACACATTATGTGTGCAAAAGCTAGAGACACAGCCCATTGAAAGGGCAGCGTTTGGAATCAGAGAAAATCAAGGTTGAATAGTTATTGCACTACTTAACTAGGTTTGTAACTGAGATATTTTTTATGAAAAAATAATATCCATTATATTATGAAAATAATAATATCCATTGCATAGGGCTGCCATGAGAACTAAGTGAAATAATGAAGCAAAATGCAGGCAGAATGCCTGGCACATAGATGCTCAAATTGAGAATCAGCAAGAAGGAAATTAACTCTCCTTTGCTGACAGCAGTTACTACAGAAGAGAAGTATATGTTTGCTGCAGCAACTACACTGTAGGAGGAATTGTCAAATTGTGAGTGAAAAATGCAGTGGAGTACAGCTTCCAATAAATAATATTGTAAGAAAGCAAGAGTTTCCTCCTACTCAGGCATGCATACAGATAGGCAGAGGGGAGGTGTGATAGAAGTGGCTCCCTTCTAACTGAGACTCTTTCGCCCTTTAGATGATCTGTCATTGTATGCAGAACACAGTGGCAGATTTATCCTCATGATTCAAGTTGCTCAGTAATGGTTCAGGTGAAAGCATTTCAGGAGTGCCATAAAGTGGGAACTCATAAATGACGAAGTCTATTATTGGGTGACAAGCTCCAGCCCGGTGACTTTGTTTGTGACTTTGTATAGAATCTGCAGAAATGCTTTCATTGTCACGAGCTTCAGAAGGAAAGGAAAATGAAATGATAACACCAGTCAGCACATTTAATGGCCTCATATTGTTCAAAAAACAAAACCCTCATATAAATGAAGGCTAAGCAGTTTAAAGTAATTGCTATGGTACAGAGCAATTACATTTACTGATGTAACTTGTAACTGTGGTGAGACTGAGATGTACTTTATAGTCTCCTTAATATTACAAGGAATATTGTTATTGCATGTTCTGAATAAATAAACTGAATTTTCATTCTGCTTTCATTTTATAATCAGAATGACGATTAGTGGTGTACTTCTCTACAATTAAATGATAAGTCACAAGAAAAAAATGTATATTGTTAGCTTATACATGTGACTAGTATTTTCTGTACGAATTACTTTGAGGGAAGCAGCAGGAATAAGCTAGCACTTGGGCTCCTGTAAATCTACATTTATAGATTTATAATGAGACTGGTTGCTTCCTGTTACTATATTTAAATTTTGAATCATTTAAATTTGTACTTGTGCAAAATGAAAATCACATGGGAAAATAATAATCCTGACATTTATCCAATTACAGGGTATTATAGACTCTGCAAAAATGCTTTGTAGAATCTTTAGAAATTACCTATACATACTTTAATCTTGCTCCCATTAATATTTCATAGGATTCTTCTTTGGTGTTAACGTAAATTGATATAAATGGCATCCTTCATCTCATGTTTTCTGTGATATACAAAGAGCTGCATCATCACACCAACTAACCAAAAATTTAATTTTAAATATTATTTCATATTTCTGCAATAAAATATCATTATTTTGGGCTTCCCCAGTGGCTCAGTAGTAAAGAATCCACCTGCAGTGCAGGAGCTGCAGAAGATGTGGTTTCAATTCTTGGGTCATGAAGATCCCCTGGAGGCAACCCACTCCAGTATTCTTGCCTGGAGACAGAGGAGACTGGTGGGCTACAGTTCATAGGGCTGTACAGAGTCAGACATAATTGAAGATCTTAGCATGCATGCACATCATTATCTTACTTTTTATTCATGTCAAAGTATTAATCAGATTAGGTGAAAGCAGGAGTCAAAAACATAGGTCCAAGTACCTGCATATTACTAGTGATTTACCTTGATAACCTAGAAATAACGATCACTGCTTATACAGAAATTTTTATA
Source organism: Redunca redunca (assembly GCA_006410935.1). NCBI lineage: Eukaryota > Metazoa > Chordata > Mammalia > Artiodactyla > Bovidae > Redunca > Redunca redunca. The sequence continues at coordinate 234,160 of SJYQ01104740.1, forward strand.
TGCATTAAATCATATTTAAATGATGAGGCATAAATACAACCACACAGAAAGAAAACTAATTGTGGAAAATTTTAAAGGAATTAGATAAAAAAGAATTTCTTAGGATTAATGGATATAGCTCTACTTTATTACTCTTTCAATTTTGTTACAATCTGATCTAAACACGATAAAGAGTTTTTGAGCTGGGTATCTTAGTACATCGAAAAACCTTATTAAAGCAACATATAACTCATTAAAACTAATAAAAAAAAGAAAGAAGATTTTATATAGTTCTATAACCAATGAATAACTTGAGTATCTGATTAAATTTCCACAAGAAGGCCAATGCATTTTTCTGACAAATTCTTTGAAACTTACAGTAAAAAAAAAAAGTGTAAATCTTCTATAAACTCTGCCAAGATCAGACAAAGAAGAATTGCTTGCTAAATTCAGGTCAATCTCTCACTCAGAAGTGAGTATGCCTAAATACTAAATAAAATATATATAAACAATATATATGAATGACAATTCTTTATGAACACTTTGGGTTTATTAGTCCATGAATGAAGCATCCTTTGAAATTCTGACTTTGTCAGTATAATCTCATCATAACTGAATCAAGAGAAAATATTATAACATTAAGCACCAATTAAAACATCAGGTAAAATTTACTTATCAATCTTAATAAAAATTAAGCTAGTAATAGAGAATTTCCATAAGGGATAAAAGATATTTACAAAAAGAATAAAGGATTTTCACAAAATCCACAAAAAGATTTGAAATACAATTGAAAAGAAAAATTTAAAGTTTTCTCTGTGAACCAATGAAGATGACACATTAGAGGAAGGTATAAAACTATTATTCTCAAATATAATACTGAATAATAACACAGTATGTTACTAATATGTCATTAGAATATGACTACTGTGAAACAATTGATTGAATTTATATACCAGATATAAGCTGTATGGAAAGAAAATGATATAGCTGGAAGCAAAATCAAGAGGCACGAAATATATTCATATTAAATGAAAAAGTCCTTTGAACTAAAGACCATGAAGCTTACTGATGTACATTTTAAAAGATCTAAATAAATGCAGGATGATATCCTATTCCTCAACCAGCGATTCAAAATTGAGAAGCATCAATCTGCTCAGATTGTTCTAAACATGCTGCACAATCACAAACATTACAATGAGTTTCTTTTGTGGATATTGTAAAATAGATATTAAAATATGAAGTATAAGTAGTACAAAAGTAATTAATTAAAAATAAAGAGTTGCTGGATTATTCTAATGACTATTACATATACTGGAAAATAAATTAGAAAGATGTGTTTTGGATTAAGTTTAAGAAAAAAAAAATCAATGGTAAAGATTTGGGAGTCCAGAAACACTCACATATATGGACATGATATATGACAATAAATAAAGGATGGTCTGTTCAACAGATACTGTTTTGTCAATTTTTGAAACACCACAAGATATGTAATAATATACTAGTTAATACAATACCATATATATCAGATTAAATATTCAAGTCACAAACTAAGGAACAATATTTGTAAAACATATAACTGACAAAAGTTTATCTCCAGAACAATATATAAAGTCCTACCAATCAATAAGAAAATAGAGAAAATCTCATAAGCAATGGACAGGATGGTTGATGAGGCACTTAAATAAAAAGAACATCCAAATGGTCAATTACTGTATGAAAATGTTCCCATTAATCATGAGGGCAATATAAGACATAGTTATCATGAGGAAAAATAAATAAAACAAAGTAACACTATACACCCACTAGGTTGCTGCAGTTAATAGGATTGAGAATAACCCATATATCACTGATGGAGCTACAATGGGGTAGATAAAAATGGAAAATTGGCACTATCTATTGTTGATACCCATGCACTACATTTTCTTCAATTGTATGTATCAAACAGAAATGCATAATATGTTCATTAAGAAAAAAACAAAAATAAACATGGAAGCTTTGACTATACTTGCTCTAAACTGAAAGCAAACCAAATATTTATCAACAATGCACTGAATAAATCAACTGTTGTATATTTCTATAAGATGAAATTATAAATCAACATAAATGAATTAACTATTGCTACAAGAAACATCTCTGATGAATCTCATCAACCCAAAATTAGACTAAAGACATATATTCATACACAATTATACATTCATAAACAATAAGCCACATCCTCACCACGCACAATGCACACACACATACACACACACACAGACCAAGCACAACAAGACAAAATTATCTAAGCTGTTGGAAATGAAGCCAATGGTTGTTTGGAGGGAGAAGCAGGAAAAGTATAATGAGGTACTGCTCTGTGAACTGTGTAGGTGTTAAATGTCCTCACGATGTGCAAATTGATTGAACTATACACTTATAATTTGTGCATTTTTATATATACATTATATTTTAATTTAACACCTTTCAAGATAGTGGTATATGAAAGACAGGGCTTCCCAGGTGGTGCTAGTCATAAAGAACTCACCTGTAAGAGACATAAGAGATGGGGGTTCCATTCCCTGGAGGAGGGCATGGCAATCCATTCCATTATTCTTACCTGAAAAAGCCCATGGACAGAGGAGCCTGGCGGGTTACAGTCCATAGGGTCGCAAAGGATTGGACACGATTGAAGCAATTTAGCACACACACACATACAGAGGATATGTACATTGTGCATGGATATTTTTTTGCTAATTTAGAATGCTTTTATATATTGCCTAGCGACAAAGATAAAGCTAGCCAAGAATCTTAGCATACAAAGAAAGAAAGGTTTGGTGTGGATATATCTAGGAATATCTATTGCTAATCTAATGGAATTTGTATAAAATCATTTTCACCCTGAAAAATCATCACTATAGTCCTTAAAATTCAATCTGATCTGGAAAATTAAAAAAAAAAAAAACCTTTGAAATACAAAATCATCATTTTTAAAACAGTGCAATCATCCCGTATCAGGCATCGAACCTGGACTGGCGATTAATTTCATATATGATATTATACATGTTTCAATGCCATTCTCCCAAATCATCCCACCCTCTCCCTCTCCCACAGAGTCCAAAAGACTGTTCTATACATCTGTGTCTCTTTTGCTGTCTCGCATACAGGGTTATCATTACCATCTTTCTAAATTCCATATATATGCATTAGTATACTGTATTGGTGTTTTTCTTTCTGGCTTACTTCACTCCTGCAATTAAAAAAATAAATGTATATTAAAAAATAAAGCAAAAAATGCAATTATATAATATTTCAAACATGCATAAAAGTACATAAAATATAAAGCACCATTTATCTAGATTTGTCAGGAATCAATCCTTCACAATGGTTGCTATAAAGGTTCAAATGAAGAGATTGGGGAGGGTCGTTTTGAATAAAAGTTCACTCGAGAAAAACCAAGAGTTCAAGGTTGTTTTGGTTTCTTATGGGTGGTTTATGCATTGTTGCCAGGACAGGAAGGGATCTTCCTTCCTTTTCTTAAAAGTACGTGGTGAAATTCCTGTGTAAAAAACGTCACTCCTTGTACAGAAGAACAGGAACATTTGTAACATCATGGGTAAATAGCTGAAACCCAGAGAATGTTACACAAAGAATTCTATACAAACAGACCTCATTACAGTCACTTCTGGACCTCCTTCTGCTGGCTCAGTCTGGTATGTGCATGAGAGTGCTCCCTGCAGACCTTCCTAATACAATTTCACATGAAGTTTTCTTTTGTTTTTCACATTTTATAACATGTGGTATAACGTAGTATAGAATAGATTAAAATGTTAGAATAAAGGAATATAAAATAAATAATTATTTTTCCTGTTTCTGTCACAATATCTATTTTAGACTGTTTCTAGTCTAGTCTTGCTTTTATTTAAGATGGAATCAGCTCCAGATAATTCAACTGACATACCACTTATTTGTTTTCATCTTAAAAATAGAAGAAAGCATATTTTAGAAGAAAGCGTATTTTGCTTAAACATTTTCAACTAAGTCTTAAGATTTTTGTTTTAACTTTGTTTCTATTTAAAGATCTGCTATAATTCTGAGAGAATTATAAAAGTCTGCTCAGAAACATTATAATGTAAAATGGATGGAGAAAGACAATGAGATATTTAATTTCTCACTGCAAAGCCATTGCTGCGAAGAATGGATAATATATATCAATGGTAATATATGGAGAAATAACACAGGTTAGTAGCACAGACAATGAATTTGTTTCTACCGTAGGACTTGTCTGAGCCATTCCTTTTAGTAATAAATAAAATAATTTTAGACCACATGGAACCAGGTGGAAAAATCCCTTATTTATGGCAATACATATCAGGGTTGATTCAAACAATATAGCCCATTGCTCCAAAAAACTTCAACAAAGGAATAAATCCTCAGGTGAATATTTAGATCATCATTCATTACAAAGTTTCATTTTTTGTCTTTATTGATTCTCATTATTGGAAGTCATATATTTGGTCTCATCTTTTACTCTACTAGGGGCTTCCCAGGTGGCTCACTGGTAAAGATATATTTTTGCATATATATGGATATATATATATAAAGATATATATTTTGCAATTAGAAAGTGTCTCTCTACCCATATAGATCTGCTAGTTTATTCTTCCAGCTTGAAGTCTCACATGTGTTGTAAAATTAAAAAAAAAACAACTAACTCATAATCTTGTTTTTGGTCAGGTTTCATTCATCAGTAATAGAAATAGAGCAGAAATGAAGAGCTGTAAACAGAAACTTTTTCTAAGCTGTTTCTCTCTCTCTCTCTCTCTCTCTCTCTCACACACACACACACACACACACACACACACAGAGTCCAATCTCTGGCTTAGAATTATATGCATATATATAATATATCAACATATATTTCCATTTATTAATGAGTTTCCTATGTATTCCATGTTGGCATTCTATTTCAATGGAATTTCACAAAACCTTTTCTCAAATGAGTTATACACTGAATTTCAATCTTATCTGCAATCATTGCCTTTTTAAGATCTCAATGCAATTTTATTAGGCATTCATGATTCTGTATTTTTATTTTCAAATAGATATTTTCATGGTCTCACCTGTTAAGATTTTAAGATATATTTTAGACAGAGTAGCTTTCAATGAATTAAAGCAACTGCTTTCCATATGAACTCGTGCTTGAATTGTGAACTTAACAAAATGGCTGCTCATATTCAGCAGTGAAATGAATAACAAATAGAAATTACACATACACAAAAAGAGAGCATAAGGGGCATTTTGTCAAATATATATATATCTATATATATAATTCCATACCTTCCTCAAATTGTAGTAGTAAATAGAACAGCAAAAGAGGATTAGAAGTCTCAGTCACTCAATTGACTTTATTTTTTAGAGATACAAAATCTGAATTATTCAAGCTGAAGCTATTAAATATTCATAGTACTTCATATTATAAAGTTATTGATTAATGTCTTTGGTAAAGAACACTATTATCTTTGATTACATCAAGGTCATTCCAAGGAACAGGACCAAGGCACAAAGTTTTATATATGGAAATATGAGGAGCTAATACATAATTCATATTTAACAGATAACATAAAGGTTAACCCCTTGGAGATTCTGAAGATAATACTCATGTTCTTCTGACAATTCTTTATACTGGCAATTTGGAAAATGCCACTGTTTTATTACTACCTATTCTTGTACTATGACATGAATTAATGCATACCTGCCTCACTATTCCTATGGGCAAAAAAAGGAATTTGAATTATGTACAAGAGAGAGGTCTTGCAAAATTAAATAAGCCAAAATACTTTTCCTCTGTACACTTATTGGAAATATTCTCAGAGCAGTTCCTTTCAATTTTAAGGAAACTTGGTACTTCATTGTAACATTATACCAGATATCTGTTAAATTTTCTATGTCCAGTGAAAGAATAAAGATATTTGGGATCAATTCACATTTTAAAATCATTTATGTATTAAGCAAAAGTGAAATATTTCAACTTTAATTTGATCTAGGTATGTACTCTCAACTTAAAAAAATCAGAGACTGTAATTTCAGTAAGTTTAAATAGCTTGCCCAATGTTTCTACAACGTGCATATTGACTGTCTCATAAAAAATGTTACTTACACTCTTAGTGTCATGATTTTTCTCATATATACAAATGAAATCAATGTCTACTCTGCAAGATTTGCTGAAAGGATGAAATAATGCAAGTAAAAGCATTTGACATATTTTATCACTATCAACATTAGCTATACTTTTTGTGGAGGGAATAAATTTAAGGTCTTGTCTTCCAAAATTCCTTTTTCTTTCTCTTTCCACTTCACTGCTCTATCACATTTAAGTCAATGAATCTGTCAATGAGACAAAGTGTGTATAATTGTCTCCCAAAACCATATTTGTTTTCCATTTCAAATACCATTTCAAAGCAATGGAAGAGAGCTCCGGTTATAGTATTGGAGTTATTATTTTTTTTTCCTTGAGCCACCTTTTTACTGACATCCACATGTAATTTTAAAATTATGACTTAATTTTAAACATAATATCAATAAGAATGTTCAATCCCAAAGTCTGTCACACCTCAGAATCTTTTCATCATCACCTTCCATTGATTGTATCTTCAAAATACAGTGAGGTTCTGGTTACCTTTTGTTACTTCCGCTGCTAGCATCCTGGCTTTCATCATCTGGATTATTACTGTGGTATGAAAGCAGATGTCTTTGATACTGAATCAGGAGTCCTTCAGCATATTCTCAAAAATGCACTTTAAAACATAATTCAGCTTATGACTCAATTTTGTTTAAAATTTATTTTCACTTCACTGATTGTAGAAGCCAGAGTTTGTACAAATGTTTTATAGATGCTGCATTATATGAACTCTCCAATTTCTCTGTGACCTTCTATCCTTCTCTTGGGTCATTCATATTCTCATTCAGCTTCAAGTTCAGTAGCCTCTTGTTTATTACAGACCATGGCAACAGATACAGTTTGCCCTGTATCTTCTTGATGTCTTTGGTCAGATACCATTTTCTGCATGACAATTTTCATGCCATTTTATTAAAATATTAAAATCCTCTGTGCTCAATAGATACTTGCCATGCTTGACTTTTACCATAGCATTACTATCATTTTACACACTGTATTTTTGATTATTATATTGTTTCCTTACTAGAGTATTAGTTCTATGAGGACAGAGATTTCTATTAACATTTTTTGTGCTGTATTTCAAAAGCCTAGAACATTAATAAATAAATAGTTTATTAAGAAATGCATTAGGAATGGTCACCTCAGATCATAGAGACAGTAGAATATAATGAGTTTTTAAAAAAGCATAAAGAGTTACAGATATCAGAATTTGTATCCTTTCTTTAACATTTAAAATTGTGCTACTCTAAACAGAGTTTACACTCTCTATTCTTCAGTTTCCTCATGACTTATGTATTAGAAATATTGTCTACACTCAGNGTAATATTGAGATAAAATATTAGCAATGTTTAATACAGTGTCAAATATTTAATATATTACTTCTATTAATCACATATTTTTTTTTCTAGAAAGAGAGGATGGAATAGGAATGAAGATCATAAAATACACTGGAGATAAATAAAGGAAAATACAAATGATATCCTTCCAACATTTTTTAACCCAAAGAATAAAACCTATGTGTGGTGGAGAGTTCAACACTTTCCTACATCATGCTTTTGAGGACTGATTGCACTTAGTAAGTAACTCATCTTAACCCAGAAGACTTGAGTATATTACAAAGCTGTTCCCCAAGCTTGTGTCCCTGCAATGACTTTTTACCATGTGTTTTCATCCAGCATTTGTTGTTGTTGTTGCTCAGTCATGTCCGACTCTTTACACCCCTTGGACTGTAGCACGTCAGGCTTCTGTGTCCTTCACCATTTCCCAGATATTCCTCACACTCATATCCATTGAGTTTGTGATGCCATCTGACCATCTCATCCTCTGTCGTCCCCTTCTCCTCCTGCCTTCAATCTTTCCCAGCATCAGGGTCTTTTCTAGTGAGTCAGCTCTTCACATCAGGTGGTCAAAGTATTGGAGCTTCAGCTGCAGCATCAGCCCTTCCAATGAATATTTACGACTGATTTCCTTTAGGATTCGCTGGTTTGATCTTCTTGCACTCCAAGGGACTCTAAAGAGTCTTCTTCAACACCACAGTTCAAAAACATCAATTATTCAGTGCTCAGGTTTCTTTATAGTCCAACCCTTACATCCATACATGACTGCTAGAAAAACCATAGCTTTGACTAGATGGACCTTTGTTGGCAAAGTGATTTCTCTGCTTTTTAATATGCTGTCTTGGTTTGTTATACATTTTTTTTTTTTTTGCCAAAGAGCAAGCATCTTTTAATTTCATGGCTGCAGTCACCATCTGCAGTGATTTTTGAGCCCAAGAAAATAAAGTCTGTCACTGTTTCCATTGTTTCCCTATCTATTTGCCATGAAGTGACAGGACTGGATGAAATGATCTTAGTTTTTTGACTGTTGAGTTTTAAGCCAGCTTTTCACTCTCCTCTTTTACCTTCATCAAGAGGCTCTTTAGTTTCTCTTCCCTTTCTGCCGTATGGGTGGTGGTGTCTGCATATCTGAGGTTATTGGTATTTTTTCTGGCAAACTTGATTGCAGCTTGTGTTCTTCATCCAACCAGGCATTTCACATGATGTACTCTGCATGTAAGTTAAATATGCACAGTACAATATACAGCCTTGATGTACTTCTTTCCCAATTTTGAATTTGTGATGCATAGTGACCTACTTAGGGCCTTGCAGAGAGGAGTGTGTATAAGGAGAGACCCAACAACTTTATACTGTGTATAAGGAAAGGCCCAACAACTTCATATATATATATATATATGTTTGTGTGTGTCTGTGTGTGTGTGTGTCTGTGTGTGTGTATGTGTGTATATATATATATATGTATATATATGCATACATATATAGTCCCATTTCCGGAATAGCC